>JAOVYW010000064.1:793823-826654 GCA_025775045.1 Hiodon tergisus | reverse complement strand
TAATACACACACACACACACACACACACATTTTTTGGAGTGGGTTAGTTAGATTAGAGAAACACAAGAGCATTGTTTTTTGTGGTCTGTGTACCACTCATTGTAGTTTTTTTTTTTTTTGTGTGATTTGTGTAATTTCAGGGATTTTTTTTCTCCCTCAGTATAGGAATATGTTCCCGTATAAAATACTACACTTACATTTACATAAAATAAACCAAAGGACAATGTGAATACAAATAAAACCAGGAACTTTGTCAGGCTTCACAAGGACCTTTGTCAGGTCTTTTTAAACCCAGTGACATGTATGACATGCTTGTCAGTAAAGGCACATATGACAGGCTTGACATGCCAATTTAGTCTGTTATTAAGCATATTATAACTAAAGGACTCCAGTCAATGTCCCTGTAAGATTTAGCTATAAAACATGCCCCTCTTAAAGCCCTTTTTTGTTGAGTAAATATTCTTTTGTCTGTATGATTGAGTTGGAAACCTAAAAGGATGCTACCAGCTACTGTATCTCAAAGGATGCTTACCGAGCACTTCTACAAACCAGTAAACACTGGGAAAACACTGAGGATTTTCCTGATCCAGTATGAGAAGAGAAAGGATTTATTCACACCGTTAAGGAAACTCATAAGTGTTAAGTGAAGCTCCATAAGGTTGTGTGGGGAGTTGGCATTGAATCAGAAAGAATGAACCCATATAGTATCCATTTAGGAGTTGATTGAATGATAGTAAACCATAGTAAACCCCTTACTTTGTTATTGAAAATCTTTAGTGTCTTCTTCTGTTCGATACTCCATTATCTATGCAGTGTTATAAAGCCTCCTTTCTCTCTGTGCTGTGGCACATGGCCTACTCCTCTATTCCTGGCACAGGTTCAGCTCTCTGGTCCAGGCTGTCCCTGAGAATTACATTTACATTTTACATTTCAGTCAATTAGCAGATGCTGTTATCCAGAGCGACGGCCATAAGTGCCATAGTTTGAGTAATTACAGTAAATTGGTTATCTCGGTCTGCTACTGTTTTTCATCCTTATGAACATTTGTTTAGAGCTCCTGTTGATATTTTGTTTTGTTGGACTTTATTATACCGTAGTCCTCCAATAGTTCAAAGCTTTCTTTCTTTACTTTAATGGTTTATTTTAAACCTGCCTGCACTCTGGCTTTGCCTTCTCATTGGATAGCCAAGCTGTAGTTCTACATGGGAGCGGCGCTTCTACTCTGAGAACTGAATAACAAACAAATTTTCCCACAACGCACACATCTGGCCCGAGGTGTCCTATTTGTTGTGCCAGTACACAGCCGTAGATGTAATTTCTCTTCCGCGGTGACCGACTTTGGCTTTTGTTAGCCTCCCTGTAGACATGAAAATGTATTCTTGGATGGACTTTGGTTGTCTCAGATCGCCACGTTATCAGTTAAGTTGCATTCCACCTGCCTTTCTTGTGGCTGAGATGGACAACTCCTGCCCTTAAGGGTTATTTTTTTGGTTTTACCTTAAACAAGCAGCACCAGGTGAAGAAATTTCCTTTACCAATAATGACTCAAATTACAGTCCTGGTGCCCTAGGACCACTGCCTTATGGTGAGTAATACCAGTGTTACTTTAATAACTTTTCAACTGTGTTTAGTAATAATTCAAGTGAAAATAGCCTTAGTCTTGAAACGATAGGCTACAGAAATTTGTTGAATTAGGTAGACATTTTTGGCGGTTGCGTTATTGTGAAGAATCCTTTCCGTTGTGGCCATAGGAGGCTTCCTTTTAACTTTGCGTAAGGAACACAAGTTCATAGTGGTTTAACCCTCTAACTGAGGTCTCTCTTGTATGCTCCAATTCAGTAACACCGACACTCCTTAAGTTGAGGAATGTTTTCAGGACACACACACACACACATTATAAGCCACCTTTACTCCCTGAGTGCTGACGTGTCTCAAAGCATGATGTAATTACATGTTTACTCAATGCTGAAGTGAGAATCGTTGAAGCGCATGTGGAAGATTCTTGGGCATTGCCGCACTATTGTATTCCTGAAAGCAGGTGTTCCAACAGTGTATTTCTGCATTTTTCTAATGAATATCTCACCGTGCTGCAGCAGCACTCTCCCAGTATTCTCTGCTTTGTAGGGTTGTAGGGTTACCACCCTAGAGAGTCTGTTCCCATACTAATGTGGAAGCACCTTGTGCTGAGTGCCGCACAATCTCTCCAGTTTAATTGATCCTTTTGTTTCTTAACTACAAAGAGCCACATGAATCGTATTTATTTTTTCAAAGGTGTTTGAATGATAAATAATTAAAATCTAAAATACTTTCTTTTTTTTTGTCTTAACTGGTTATTACTACAACAAGGGACTGACATATGACGTTTTGGGTGTTGTGTGAGGAAATCCTCGCTGTATACTAATTTGCATAGGATGAATGTAAACATAGGATGAATGTTTAATCACCGCCAGTGTTTTTGATGCTTTTATGTCAGATGAAATTATTCCTTATTTATTCATTTAAAAATCAATAATTTTGCAATCATTAAAAAAAAATGAAAATAAAAAATATGAAATGTATGTAAAAATATATGCCCTGCCATGGTAATCCAAAAATCAGTCGGTTGAAACATTTTAATTATGTTTCTGTTTCTAGTCCTGGATTGGTACAGGTTACAGGAATCAGAATATACTGACCAGTAATGTATTTCTGAATACCACGAAGTTTGTGGGAAGTAGCCTTTCGCTTACAAAAAATGCCTACAGCGACAAGAGAACCCACGGTGTGTTGGGCTGTTAAACAGTATGGATGTCAGAAATCGTGTGTTGTTTAGGAAACGTACCGCTCGGCTGTCATCTGTCATTTGTGCTCCATGGCTACTTCAGCTTAATTGGAACTGATACCAGCAGTTCAGTTAGCATGTGCTCTGTTTAGTTTGCCCAGAAAATGGTTCATCTTTGGTGCAGACAAGGTGAGGTTGATGCATAAGCTCTCTTGTGTGATGCAAAAAAAAATCCAACTAATTATTATAAATGGGGGAGAATATGGGAACCGTTGATACGCAATGTCCAGCAAACCATTTGATATTGTATCTCACTGAAATACCTTTGGTTATTTTGTAGTCTGTCTTTAAGTACGTAACCTAACATTGTGGCCTACCTTACTTCTTTAAATTCGTAGTGAGTTCACAGATATATTCCAAACTGTGACGCCTCTGAATACAGCCCCAGCCACTGAACTATAATGGTTCTGTTGCCAAAGGCAGTTTTCAGACAATAATCAACTATTTAAATCTAATGGTCTATTAGTGACTGCCAAACGCCAAGTGCCAGCACTGCGTCTGGCGTATCCAGAATCATAGCTTACAAACCACGAGGCATCTAAGGAATCGATGAGCACTCGTATGCAGTTTCACCTTACACCCCTATCACTGCGCTGTATTTAGTTTGGAAGTCTGGTTTCCCTTTGAAGCTGCATGTTGTCATGAGAGGGTGGGCACAGGGCCTCAGCACAATGTGTGCCCTGGGACAGCTGTACCATATCTGTGCTGGATAACGGCCTCCTGGATTAGTGAATCGCTAATTAAACTTTGTTGTGATGTCTCATTTTTCCACAATGTATTTTTCTTTCTGCTGTACGTTGCCTTAAGAGGGTAGACGGAATTTGCTCAAAAAGACTGGAGCAATTTTCTTCATGAGTCTCTCGGCCCACAGGATATTTGTCTTGTTAGGAGTTGTGTGAGTAATAGCTTTACACATGGCAATCATCTGTGGTGTGCTGATTTACGGACTAGAAGCCTTCCTCGTTTCCTCCACCTCGGCCCTGTCACACTGATTTCCCATACTCGGCATGTTATGCGTTTATGTTCGGTGTATTTCTGTGGCTAAGACGGCTTGCAAGCGCGCCACACAAGCTGGCCCCCCATCCTCCTCTCTGCTCTCCTACAGGCATCAGAAAAGGTACGTGGAGAAGTACTGGAAGGAGATCCACGTGGGGGACTTCATCCGCCTGCGGTGCAATGAGATCCTCCCGGCGGACGTCCTGCTCCTGAGTTCCAGCGACCCAGACCGCCTGTGTCACATCGAGACCGCCACCCTGGATGGAGAGACCAACCTGAAGCAGAGGCAGGTTGTGCGGGGCTTCAGCGACTTGGTAGGGTGGCCCTCTCCGGCTTCAGCGTTTAACTTGCTCTCTAAATCGTCTAAGTCGATATGTCAGCTTTAGCCGACTCGCTCACACAATGTCCCGCAGCTGTGGTTAACACTACCGTTCTCAAGGTCTCACAGCTTGTTTGCTTCATGGTATGAAATATGCCTCAATAAACTTACTTTGTCACACATGTTTACTGTGTGTTGTGTCTGGTCCAATTTCATCTGGGGGGGGGGGGAACACCCAGTTATTTCAAGAAGAACCCCTAAAGAAATAAGGCTGGAAAAAGCTCTTTTACTAAAAGAAGGGGGCTTGTGATTCATCTAGTTTTCCTCCTTCAGCTTCAGAACATTTTATGGTCCGTGTGCTGTGGGTTGAGACGTGAATCGACATTTTAATTGATACTCTGTGTGAAAGCGAATGGCTTTTGTCTTCACAGGGATTCGGAGTTCTCCTCCTGAATCTATTACTCTCGTTTCACATCAGTAGATGTTGCAAGCGAGGCGTTTTCGGTGCTCGGTGGAGGGATGCGTAATTTAAATTGAAGAGACTTGACTTATTGTTCCTTCATTGCTACACACTATAATCTCCTTCCAACTCATGTTTGATTAAATCAATTACCATGAAGTATTGTTTTGGAAGACGCTTCCTTGAGCTATGCCATTTGTTCCTCAGATTTGCTAGATTTTGCTGCTTTGACCCAATAGGAAAGATCCCCTGCTGTTGCCTAGCTCTGGGGTTTTTGAGGGACAGTAAGTGTGTGGAAGTGTCAGTTTTGTTATGACCTAGAGGTTTAGTAGTATTTGTTTTCACTCTGGTGTGCACAGCTGGTGTGGCGATGCCTAGTTAAAGAAACTGCCCAATTCCAAGATTAATCACCTAGGTGTTATTTCAGACTGGAAACCTAGCCTCTGTCACCAAGGGTTTTATTTGTAAAGCTGCACGCAGTCCTAATATTTTTTTAAAGGAAGGAAGCTAAATGGTACAACTACATTCCATTGCAGTTAAGTGAAGTTGACCTTTGACCTTGAACCATTTTCTATCTTTAAAATGTAATTGAGGGTATAGATTTGTTCCCTCAGCTACTTATATTTGTATCTTGATTTCAATCCTTTTTGGCATAACTACTTATTTTTGAATTTTTGGGTATGCTTTAATTGCTCTGCTTCTGAAAGATGGATATGTTTGTTTACAGGACTGCGAGTTTGATCCCGGAAAGTACAACAGCGTTATTGAGTGCGAGAAACCCAACAACGATTTGAATAGATTTCGTGGCTACTTGTGAGTATTTGTTCTGCTATACCTTACCGTGATTCTCAACAGAAGAAGTGGATAAAACGCTAATCATAAAGCATAGCTACTTCTCTTGCAAAATCGTTAGTTGTATGTCTGAAACCAAATACGTTTATCTGACTTATTGATCATTATGATTGCGCTGGTGTTGTATGGCCTAAATTTTTGGGCTTGTTTATGTTCATTTGTAGTAATGAATGGATAGTTGCTCCCAGGTGCACTGCTCTGGCTTCACTGGCATTGATGCCTGGCGCCAGGATTAAAATCTGGGCATGTGGATCTGAACCTGGATCCGATTCCCTCATAGCTTTAACCGTCTTGGTGAAATCAGATCTGACCGGTGCGGCCACACCTGCCACACTGCCATACCTGGCCCCGTGGCTCGTAGGTTGGAAAGTCAGTGTCTGGTTGTGTAATTCATTTCCCCTTGACTTCTGGGAGTCTTATTTTGACTTACGAGTAGTGGGTTGGGGATGTGGGGGAGTCTTATGTCGGGAACTCAAATGATCATGACAGTTACACTGAGGTTTGATAGAACCCAGGTGTAGGTCTCCGCTGGCCAGCGTTCTGTTGCTAGGTTACTGTGCCGTGCGATGAGAGGGTGTGTGCAGAGGGCTCTGTTACAGATGTGTTTTATTACATTACGGGCCATGGCATCAGGCCCTAAGAAATCACTTTGTGCCGCTGAGTGTGATCCATTTGAGTGCCTGGGCAGTCTCTAAACCATGGAAAACACTTATAAAGGCTGGGAATATACATATTAATCCCTAATAGCCGAAATGTACCTGTCTGCCTGTCTTCAAAGCGTGCAGCTCGACTGATTAGTAAACAAGCTGACTGTGTAAAATAGAAACCTGGAAGTCAAGAAGATTTAATAGCGGACAGCTAAGAGCTGAACTCTGCAAAGATTTGTGGACCATTTAACTAATACCAATGTAATCCTTGATTTAGCAATGGGATTACTGTAAAATGTGTAAAAGCTTAGTGCTCTTTCACCCTGGATATACAGCACGGGCGGCGTTTGTTCTCTTTTGTGTGGGCCTTGCAGCAAGAGCGTGAACCTACCACGCTTTCTGAACTGTTTCGGTGGTCTGGTTGGTTCAGCCTTAAGATTAAGGAGTTTCAGATTTCTTTTTAATAATCCTGAAATCTTTTTTACTGTTGTGTTGATATCCAGTGGTCAGGGATGAAAGCGGCTGTTGTATTCGCACCCTTGGGTATTTTTACCAAATTAAAATCAAAAGTTCTTTCTTTTGAGCAATATATATATTTTTTTTTGCATCAGTGCAATGCTGTAATGGCTAAATGAAGCGCAAAAAGGGAGAGAAAAGCCACCGTTCATCATGCTGCCTCTCTCTGGTGTTGAACCGCGTTCCACCCGTCTCACTGATCGGCAGAATTCACCGCAGCGGCAAGCGAGACGGGCTGTACAAGGACAACCTGCTGCTCCGGGGCTGCACCATCCGGAACACGGAGGAGGCCGTGGGGATCGTCATTTACGCAGGTAGGAGTCCGCGGGTTTCCGGGCTGCGCGGTGACTGTGTGAATGGCGCCTCTCCAGTGTCTGGCACACCTGCAGGTCACGAGACCAAGGCCATGCTGAACAACAATGGCCCGCGGTACAAGCGCAGCAAGCTGGAGCGCCAGATGAACGTGGACGTCTTCTGGTGTGTCATCATCCTGCTGGTCATGTGTCTGTTCACCGCCATCGGTACGTTTCAGGAGGGGCAACCCGGCGCCAATAAGTAACACAGGGCTGTGCCAGTCATGAAACTGCCACGCTTAAATAAGCAAATTTGTCACGGCCGCCGCTGCAAATCCAAACGTATGCTGAGGAGTACGCCGATCTGCTGTTTAAAACTTCTGACCTTTGACTATGATCTTGTCCCAGGCCATGGACTGTGGATGTTTCAGTATGGAGATAAGAGGCCTGTCTTTGATGTCCTCAGCCCAGAAGGAACCAACTTATCACCTGCCCTGTCAGCGATGTATCTTTTCCTCACCATGATTATTGTTTTTCAGGTACAGTTCCTAGTAGATGAATACCGTGGAAGCAATGGAGTTGTATGTGACATGATGAATAGTCCAGGGTGAATATGTACATTTGGACAAATCCTGTATGACTTTGATACCGACTTGGTATAATTATATAAGAATTGAAAATCCTCATCTTAGCATTGTGTTACCTCTTTACAATTACATCGGGGCGGCAGGGTGCGGGGCGCTGATTTAAAGCTTGTGCAGTGATGGTTCTTTAGTACTCATTCTTCCTCACTTACTGTATGTCCCCACGTACAATATCTGGACTGCATAACCAAATTCCAAGGCCTCTTGATTTCAGCATCCAAAATCACAATACTTTGTTTCCCATCATAGGTTCTGATCCCCATCTCCCTCTTTGTCTCGATCGAGATCGTCAAGATCTGCCAAGTATACATAATCCACCAGGACATGGACCTGTATGACGAGGAGACGGACTCACACCTGCAGTGCCGGGCCCTCAACATCACGGAGGACCTGGGCCAGATGCAGTACATCTTCTCTGACAAGACAGGCACCCTGACCGAGAACAAGATGGTGTTCCGGCGGTGCACCGTGGCAGGCGTGGAGTACTCCCATGACGCCAACGGTAAAGGCAGCACCTCTCAGCCGGTGCCCCGAGCCTCGGCTCTCTCCTGAAGACCAGGCATGCAGCCAGACAAGAACCAAAACTCACTTAGGAAAGGGCTTTTGCAAAGAAAGGCATTCTTGGTTTCATGGTTCGCATATG
Source organism: Hiodon tergisus (assembly GCA_025775045.1). Taxonomy (NCBI): domain Eukaryota; kingdom Metazoa; phylum Chordata; class Actinopteri; order Hiodontiformes; family Hiodontidae; genus Hiodon; species Hiodon tergisus. The sequence goes on along the minus strand of JAOVYW010000064.1, from coordinate 818,463 downwards.
TAATCCTAAAAATAGCCCAGCACCTCCTTCCTGAGATCCAGGGCTCAGATGTTGATTTCGGCTCTTCTTTCGCACCTGCCAGTCCTGACCACTTCCCTTTGTGACGTTTGGATTTAACGGCAGGTTTCACAAGCCTAATATCCCGTCCTCGACGTTAACAGAATGTCCCTCAAAGCGGCTGCTCTCTGATCCGCACAAGAACCTTCTGATGTCGCCCGCCGCCTTAAGGATTCTCTTGCTCGCGCTCCCTGTATTGTGAACGTCCTGGAACGCCCCCGTCCTCTGACTCACAGCAGTGTTGGACTCGCTTGGCTTGTGGATCCCTCAGACCTTGTGTGTGTGCTTCAGACACCAGTTTTATTTTTTTAGTTGCGCAGAACTTATTTTAACAGAAATTATTCGCATTATTTGAATTTAAACTGAATAAAATGAGAACACATGGCCTTTCCATCTGTCAAAATGAGCCAGAATGGGGCTGGTACAATTGCTTAAGGCGGTGATAGCAGGTTAATAAATCATGAATCTGTTGAATAAACAATGAGACAATATTTATGGATTGCTATAAATACTTTTTGCTGGCCTTTGTGAGTACTGATGATGGAAAATGAATAATCTGCGAAACAAAGGATATGCTGAATGGCAGAGTACGCCAGGATGTTAGTAAATAGTGCTATCAGTTGCCGCAAATCTAAATGAAAACAATTTTGTGCGAAGAAAAACAACGCTGAACTTAGCTGCTTGCATTTTTGCTTGTGAAATTCTAATTCATTTCTGTAAAGGGCGTGGGGCATTCATGCGAACACAAAGTGTCATTGTAGCTGGCACTCTGCAGGATCCTTTAGGTGTAGGAACAGTCCACTTGGGCAGTGGCTGGAGCTTAACCCTCCTGCGTCTTTTGCACAGCGCGGCGACTGGCCATGTACCAGGAGGCAGACTCCGAGGAGGAGGAGTGCATGTCCCACGGGGGCACCCTGCCACGGCGGGACAGCGCCACCAGCCACCAGAGCGGCCGGGTGGTGCTGCGCTCCCAGAGCACCAAGTCCCACCGCAGGACGGGCAGCCGCGCCGAGGCCAAGAGGGCCAGTATCCTGTCCAAACACACCGCCTTCAGCAGCCCCATGGTCAGTGTCCCGACGGCCCGTCTGCCCTTTCCTTCAAGTCCGATAGCGATGCTGCCATCTACATGTAATGTCATTGAATGTTTCAGAGCGGTATGGTTTTATCATTGCATTGTTAAAAGTTTGATGTTTTTGCTTTTATAACTCACTAGTGCAGGTATCACAGAAGGATTTCTATTTTATGGTTTAATGCAGAGTATACATTGTAGGTAGGTTTTTCCTCCCTCTGTAGGGGAAGCCTCTCACGTGGTGAATGCTATGTCTTTGTTTCCCAGGAGAAGGACATCACCCCTGACCCGCAGCTCCTGGACAAGGTCAATGACTGCAGCAGCCAGATGGACTTCATGCGATGTCACCGCCAGCCCCTGACTCAGCTGAGCTCGGAGCTCTCCGACGTCTTAGATTTCTTCATCGCCCTCACCATCTGCAACACCGTGGTGGTGTCTTCCCCTAACCAGCCCAGGCAGAAGGTGAACGGCAGTTTAGACCGCCTTGGTTGAATTGCAGCAATGTGGTTGGTGACCCTCGGTTGAACCTCAGACGTGACCAGTAGATCGTTTTAAATTCTTAACAAAAAAGTTTTGTATGAGATTTTTTTTATCCAGATAAATATTGGACCTGTTTAAAGCTATGTGAAGCTCTTTGTTTGCGGCCCTCCCTGCTGCTTTGTGGTGTTTGATGTACTGGGAGCTTGGGTGTGGCCTCCGGAGAACAGTCAGCTGTGAGGAGAGATATCCTGCCCTGTTGTTAGCCCGGCTCTCTGAGGCAAAACCAGGGCAGGGACGGCACTGGTTGGGAGGGGGGGTGGGGGGCTGGGCTTCTCCAGATAGCTGTCTGAAAAGCAGCTTTCTCCTGACACATCAGCAGCAGTCTCAAACTCAGGGCCACATCCCCACAGACTTCAAAAGCTTGTTATTGAGCTGTTAATTAAGCCTGCCCCATTCACACTAAACCCTGTCTGAGGAAACTGTGTTCTTTCTTAGTGCATATTATAATTGTAGCTATTGTCGTTATTAGTGCCGGTTGTGATGATGATGGCAGTTCTGGGGTTCCTATATTCTATGCCCTTCAGCAGCCCCGCGGTATTAATATGATTTAATTCCTGCCTTCTCATGCCTTTTAGCCTGTGTCCGTCTGCTGATTTAATTTAGAATTTGTCCTGTTCATATCTGCAATGGATAACAAAGCAAGGTGAACTCTGTTTTTGTGCGCGCCACCTTGAAATGTGGTACATGTCTTCGGCCATTATTCAGCATTCTGTTAACATCAGTTATTTTGCAAAAGCGCTTTTACAGTGTGGTAAAGATATTCGTAAGCTTTTAGGAATGCTGAGATTTTGTGAAGCCTAAATGCTCAGTTTAATGCAGAAATGTGTGTATTGCTGTGTGAACCTCTCAGGACAATACCCCCCCCCCCCCCCCCCTTTTTCCCAAGGTGCGGATGAGGTTTGAGCTGAAGTCGCCGGTGAAGACCATCGAGGACTTCATCAAGCGCTTCACGCCGAGCCGTTTGACATCCGGTTCCAACAGCAGCAGCTCCTCCAGCCTGGTCACCAACCGTTCAACCCAACGCACCGGCTCCAGTGTGCTCTCCTCGCCCTCTGCCGAGAGCACTCTCCTTAAGCTGGAGGAGGAGAGTGCCCAGGCAGGTGGACTGGAGAATTCCTTCAGCCCTGTCCCACCCCAGTGGGAGGGCAAGACTTGCACGCTGGAGGAGGGAGAGCTGCGATACGAGGCCGAGTCTCCTGATGAGGCAGCCCTGGTTTACGCTGCCCGAGCCTACAAGTGCTCTCTGGTTGGCCGTCTGCCCGACCAGGTGACAGTGGAGCTGCCGCACCTGGGGAAGCTAAACTTGGAGCTCCTGCACACTCTGGGGTTCGACTCCACCAGGAAGCGCATGTCTGTGGTGGTCAGACACCCACTGACAGACCAGATCACTGTCTACACCAAAGGAGCTGACTCTGTTATCATGGACCTCATCAGGCCACTCTCCACAGGTAGGCTCTCGATCAGGCTTGTATTCCTGTTATGTCTCATCCAGAGTGACTTGTGTTTTGTATTTTATTTCTACAAAATTTCCTGGGATACAGCTTAGTATTCAGGGGTTAAACACCTCTCTCACGGGTACAGCAGTGCCTCTCTCAGATTTAATTCTTTAATTCTGTACAGGTAATAGTGCACCTCCCAAAATCACTTCTCCACCTGTAAGGATTGGTGGGATGGAGGAGCAAAATGTACTCTCTTCTGGGCCTTAACTTTGATGCAAATGCAGCAGTAATAGTCATCATTTGCCTGGGCGTTGGCAAGGCTGTTCCAGTGTAGTGACTCAGTCTTTTTCCACTGTTCTCTACTGAGGATTATTTTGGCCCTTTAGCAGAGCAGACTTTGCTCTCATTGGTTGAGATGGATCTGTACCAATCCCAGATTCTTGATGGGTCAACCAAAACTGGGAGGCATCCAACAGACCAGACACGCTTGTTTTCCAAACAAAAAATTACCAGTCGTTCTGGCAGTTTTTTTCACCCAAAGTTATTGAACAAAGCACAGCGTCTTGCTCCTTGGGGGCCAAAGTAATAAGGGAAACATTTAATGAAGGAATATTTAAGTTGAATCCCGACAAAATAGCTAGCTGTAAGACTTCTGTTTCCCTGCTCTGATTTCCAGTTTAGATCTTCAAAAGATGGAGCGTGTCAGACATGAAATGTAGGTTCTGTCATGAATCTACTGATGATGCTGCTTATCATTAGGAGAGTCCAAGCAGTTCTGCCATGCTGATGACTGGCAGCTGTCAGTACTCTGAAGTGGGCGGCGCTCTCCAGAGATGCCCAAAAGGGGCGGATGGCACTCTAGTCGTCGCATTTTATTTTTTATTTTCCAATATAATATCGTATGTCATAAAGAAGAAAACACATTTCACTCAAAAAGTTATGCCCTATAAATCGGGTTAGATTTCAGTGCTTTATTGCAGTTAACTGTGGACCAATTTTTACTTAACGCGATTACACTGTCAAACGTTTTATTACACAACCACTTGTATGGGGTAATGATCTGAAACCTGTGCATGTCTGCATTCAAGTATGGTTAGGAAATGTCTTTACCATGACACTTTTTTTTGGATGGTGGAACAACCTTGCTAATGAAAACAGTGGATTTTGGTGTGACCTGCCACCACCTCTGTGTTTACAGCTCACAAGGCCTGGAAGCGAAAAACTTGTGCACTAGCTGGGTCAATTGAGTGTTTGGATCCAGATCTGCAGTTGTGTAATTGGTTTTTTGTGCAGTTTTAGGCCAGTGTAAGCTCTGCTATGTGTCAGAGTGCATTTGTACACTAAGAGTCTGTGGTGTATCCCGAGGACCCGGGAATACCTGGTTTGTGCCGCAGCTTTTTAAAACGTGACAGAGCTCTACTCGTATTCCGTCAGCGAGACGGCATTGTTCTTGTCTTTTAGCAGCACGATGGATGGCGTTCTCCAGACGTTTTAGCCAAAGTCATGGGTTTTACTTTGAGAGCTGTGATGCTTATAAAACAGCCGAATGGAAAAAGGTGCGCTAGGTTGTTAGTATTCCAGGCATGCAAAGTGCCACACAGACGCTTTTCATTAACGCTGTGCACATAAACCCACTACATGTGCATGGCGCTGCCATCCACCAGGGCTCGGCCATGCCCCGCTCTTCAGGTTCAAGCGCTTTTCTAAAAACAAATCCTGGTGAACAAATGTTTTGGGTTTGAATGTTTTCAGGCAGCTCAGAGAAGTAGATCTCAGAGTGAATATGAAAGGTTTGGCGCCAAGTGCGCTTCTGTTCTGACTCTGTGGGTGTTGCATCTCGTCCTTTTGAAGTGTAACCGTAGAACTGTCTGTTTCGGAGATAGCGCAGTCTGAAGGAGTGGCTGTCACAAGTTGTTTAGGATCAGGCGTGTGAAGTGAACTGCAGGTAAGTGCATGTTGACCTTAGCCAGCCCAAAATATCAGTATTGGGTATGATTCATATTTGAAAGTTACATAATATCCCTGCCCACTGTATTTGTGCCGTGATAGGCCAATACTTCTCCTATTTATTAATTTTTTCCCCCTTATGTATGTATGTGTGCTTTAATAGCAGTCACATTCTATTGATGAAGTTATGTGTGATATGAAGTTTTCATATTATGTTACCTATTTAGTATTTATGACGTAAATTACTGTTTGATAAGGGACAAAGCGCAATCCCTTTGGGATTTTTGTACTGCGTTAAAAATCCTTGAATTCTTTTGAACGGTGTTTTCTCGTGAGGGACCTCGTCTAATTTCTCTTTAGTTGGAGAGCGCTTTCTTTAGGGAAGCGAAGCTCGTAAGCAGTACACGCTGTTCTGTCAGAGCGAGTCTGCTAGGTGTGGAGGACCACAGTCCGGGCTGTAATGAAACGCTAAACTGTTCCCCGCCCAGGGCCCTCTGTGTACTCTGTGTTCCACCCTGCCTTCCAGGAGTCTGGACACAAGCCCACTGTAGCCCTCGTTTCATCGATCCCTCACAGTGCCTCCATTCAGTGTGTTTCCAGCAACAGCTCTCGTGTACGGGCAGCAGGTAATCGCCAGTCCCCCATCTCTTTGAAGTGGGCATCCAAAAGGGCCATTTGTCGTGATGTAACCCGTATCTCTAACCTTGGCAAGCGAACGTGCCTCGTTCCCGAGTTCGACAGACGTTTCCTGTTCGTTTCCCACCTCGTTAGAGGGTAGGCTCAAAAGTTCCTGAAATAACTCCTAGCCTCAGGAGTGTGAAAAGATTCCACTGTCCTTTTTTTTTTCTCTCTAAATTTGTTATGAAAGTAAAGGTAGTCATTTCCTGCTTCCAGTAGTACTGAACTAAAGCTAAAGAAGTGGTTGGGTTTGAAAGACTGAGCCAGTCTTTTCCAACTGCTGTGCGACTTCGCCTTCCTTCCATTTCTGGTTCCATATTTAACACAAGGCGATGAAAATGTTAAAATTCATATTGTCGCAGGTTGTCAGAGATGCTGTATAAACGGATGGGATCAGGTACAGCAAAGAAAAACGTGGTTTTGCTCATTTCAAGGACAGTGGATGAAATGTCCTGCCGTAAACTAGAATTTACTTTGCATTCGTTTGCATTCGTTTTAAGTTTGGGGGAAAAAAGAAACCCTGTCCTGTCGTTCATGAGGCTGATGAATCTTATGGGAAACTCTCCCAGAGAGACTGCCTCCTGAGGAAGTGATCAGGCAGTATGAAGCTCACTGATGATGACCTGTAACCTCAGTGCCATCTACATCTACAACATCCGTAGCTTCCTGTAGTTTTCCCTTTTTTATGTAGTTTCAATGTAAACGCTCACCCCTTTGCTGCATGAAGGGAAAGTTGTGAAAGAGAAAAAGAATGCCCAAGATTTATTGGTTATTGAGCCTGTTTTGATTAGTATTTGACAAAAGGGGGGTCCTTGCAGTTGAGGGGATGAAGAGATATAGGCAGTTAGCTGTTCTCTTAATGTAATTATAACAGGATTTGAGGCTGACCATATCATTATGAATTTGGGATATGGTGATTTATTTTTATTAATATTTTTAACCCACAGATGATGTCAAAGGTAAACGGCAAAGGAAAATCCTGTATAAAACCCAGAATTACCTTAACCTATATGCTGCTGATGGCCTCAGGACCCTCTGCATTGCCAAAAAGGTAATTAAGGGCCACTTTCAAAAATTTAAGGAAAGCCAGTACCATTTAATAAATAATGATGATGTGTCTTTGCTCAATTTTAATATATGGCCCCACGCCATAGTTAATTTTTAAATGTATATAATTTTTTATTTTTGCCGTTTAAATGGTAAACATAAAAAAAAACTAAACATTAAAGTGAAAGTGTATTTAAAATTGCAATGGTTTCTCACAGCTTGCCATTAATTATTTTGTGAAACAGCCTTCCAACGTGCCATTCTCAGTGACTCTGCTTCAAGCTGTGCAGTTTTCTCAGGCTGTTAATTTATGCTCAGTTTATCAACCCTCACTGGTGAAACCCATATCCATGTTTTTGGTTTTCTTGTGTAAAGCCAATCGCCATATGATGTGAGAAAATTGTTTCTTAAATTTCCACAGTTTTCAAGAGCAGATTTTCTTTCCCCCTCTGTTTTATGTTGTAAAGAGTCTTGTCCTTGAGTTTGGTTTCAGAAGTTTCTGTCTAGCTAGCATCTGTCTATGCTAATTTAGATGTGTCTGTCCATTGCTGTATTCCAGATTCTCAGTAAAGAAGAGTATGCCGTCTGGCTAAAAAGCCACTTGGAGGCTGAAACTGCTATTCAAGGAAGGGAGGAACTTTTATTTGAGTCTGCCCTACGACTGGAGACAAACCTTTATCTTTTAGGTGAGACAAAGTGCAACTTTCCCCTGCGTCACTGCCCCACCCCCTTGGACACCCTGATGTGCGGGTTGCCTGTCTGTTCAGGGGCTGGACTTTGAGTGTGATTGTTTGTGCCCTCGCGAAGGCGCCACAGGCATCGAGGACCGTTTGCAGGACGGCGTGCCCGAGACCATTTCAGCGCTGCGGAAGGCCGGGCTGCAGATCTGGGTGCTGACCGGGGACAAGCAGGAGACTGCCATCAACATTGCCTACGCCTGCAAGCTGCTGGATCCCGAGGAGGAGATCATCACACTCAACGCAGACAACCAGGTGACCGCAGCCACATGGAGCAGGGATTTATACAGCTGATCTCTCCGCAGTTCACTTTAGTTCTTCACTGCGTTCTTCTGTCGGCCCTGAAATCATTATGGATGGGGGCTCTGAATCGGCAAACATCCTGGCACGTAGTTGAGCGAGCTCCGCATGTTGTCATGTGAGAGTAGTGTTGCCGGTCACCCTTACCCTCGGTCCTCTGTCTCTCTCCTAGGAGGCATGTGCAGTGTTACTGGAAGAGAGCTTACACTACATCCAGTCCAAATTCCTCTGTAACGCCCCAGAGCATGGCTCCAGGGCCTTCGCGGATGATTTTGTCACCTTCAAGGTGCCGCACTCTCCCTCACCTGCCCCTGCACCCTTCCTGGTACACCGGCTGGGCCTGGTAATCGACGGGCGGACCTTGGCCTATGCCCTGGAGAAGAGCCTGGAGGACAAGTTCCTGGCTGTGGCTCGGAGCTGCCGCTCTGTGCTGTGCTGTCGCTCCACCCCGCTTCAGAAGAGCATGGTGGTGAAGCTGGTGCGGAACAAACTCAAAGTCATGACGCTGGCTATAGGTACGTTGTCTGCGCCTGTCTGCGCCTGTCTGCGCGTATTCATGCCTATCTCTGTGGATCGCAGGAGTCAGTGTGTGGCTCCCATTTTCATGTTCGTTATCTTTCATTTAGTTGCAGATTCAGAACGATAAAAGTTGTAAAACGATTGACATCCTTTTTTCTGGGCGGCTAAATTTGAGCCGAAATTTGTTGTAGAATGCTTTTGGATAATAGCCAACGATGTTGGAAAAGCTTGAATGAAGTAGCCAGTCTAATATTCTATATTCTTTTTTTCCCGTTTGCCATATTTGACTGTGCTTTCTTGTATAACTGAAATTTTTAATTCTAACGTTTAAAAGTAACACTGCATTTTCCTATATAATTTCAGTGTAAATCTACACTGATTGTTGATTATACGAGATCAATGGAGGAAGAGGTATCTTTGGGTTAAACTGCTCCTGTAAATGTAAAAACGTATAAAAATTACTGAAGATATTTAGGTAGCATATAACTGCAGTGAAGCTAGCGAGCCCTAGCTCTTGATGTGTCTCGTATGTTAGTGGTCTTACATTATACATTTCACGGATTCCAAATTAATGACATTAGACACATGACACCAAATACCTTTCATTTAGGTGCACTGCACTTGTTTGCATTAGTGTGTGAGTTAATATGCAGTGTTTGGTTATGCCGATGCAGTTCTGCATAGATGATAACTCTGTGGGTCTGCAGCTTAGAGTAAGTTATGAGAATGAGGTCCCAGATCTGCACGTACAAGAAGTATTTATGCATAGGATTTTTTTGTAAAAACTTTTGAGTTTTCAAAAATCAGTCTAGTACGCCCTAAGGCTGCGCGGTGATAATATGAGGACTTACTTCATTCTGTTTGTCATGTTTTACTTAATTACGCCCGCGAACCTGCAAGGGAGAACCAAAACGCTTATTTCAGCTGACGCCTATGCATACTGATGAGCAGTTTTTTTTTTTCTTTTTTTTTCTTTTTTTCTCCCAGGTCACAGAGGAACCGTCAATTTTTTTTTTCCTCTGCGTCTTTTTTAATAAGCTTTTTAGTGGTTTGCTGTCTCAGCAAATTAGAAATGGCAGAGTGGCTTAAAAAAATTTGATGGAAAACAAAGGCGGTGAAAGAAGTGGGCTTACTGCCAGGGCTCCTGGAGGTCTCAAATCTCAGATCTGTCCAAAAGTACTTTGCACCATTTTCTTGTTGATCAACCAGCCTATTGACATTGAATCGACTACCTAGGAAATGGCGTGTGTACATGAGCCCTTTTTTCTGTAAATGGCTCACATAACTAGGCTACGCTAACTTGCATTTTACTCCATATAGACAACTTTAAATTAGGAGTAAACTAAATCGATAAATATGGTTGTGTAGTCTATCATCTTGCATTACTCCAGGTGTCTCAAAAAGTAACTTTGGTTTAGAGACAGAAGAATTACATTGGGATACGCCATAGATCCTTACATATCGTAATATGATGTCTCCGTTTATCTCGAACATGCTGTCTGCATTGTTGTGAAGGCTGAATTCCATATAAAGTGCCTTCGCTGTCAAAAAGATCCAATAAAAGGTCACAGCTCAGCTGAACATGACAACTAAAGATAACATGCTATCTGTCGGCTTTTGGCACTAGCAGAAACAGGTTTCCCATCTTTGATAGCTGTACCTCTGGAATACTATATAAGCACAAGCATTTGAAAAAAACAACAACAAAAAAAACATCCCCATGTACTCATGCATAATTTTGAAATTTGTCTGAAAGAACTTAGTACTGAAAGGTATTTTTATCAGCACGCTGAATGCTCCCCACAGACAGAGTAGAGAGAAGTTATTTTGATGAAGCAGTCAGCCTTTTATTCTGTGCTATTTTGTTCCCCCGCTTTGCCATGTTCGACTGTACTGTGTTTGTATGGCTCAAATTTTGCTGGCCAAGCCTCTAGATGACATTGCTGTGCTTGCATTAGTCTGGCCTGACTTTGTGAAAGGGGAGAAAAATGAAGACGTCTCTGCATTTGCACCACATTAATCCTAGGCGATGGGGCTAACGACGTCAGCATGATCCAGGTTGCCGATGTGGGAGTCGGGATCTCGGGACAAGAGGGCATGCAGGTAAGGCCCGAGGAGAGAACAAGGAGAAAAGGAGGAGGAAAACGAAGTGGAGGGGGTGGAGCGAGCTTTGAAAAGGAGGGTGTTGAAAACTGGTAGCGCTGACAGGAGTGCGTTTTCCATATGGCTTGCGTGCCGAGTCATCCAGAGCTGGCTGCCGTTGCTCAAATTGTGAGGTTTCGGGTTGCCCTGAGGGTTACCCATTGGTCTCAGACGAAGCTGTCCTTACACATAAGGCCGCATGTGACTCTGAATCAATTGTGGGCAGAAGGTCGGAAGAAAGGTCTTTCAGCCAATGAAGCAGTCGCATCAGGGTAGAGGGCACTGCTAATAGCCTTCCAACAACCCGTGTCCATACACACCGCCATATTCCGAAAAGCTTCTCATGCATATTAATGAGGAGAATTCCAATTAACCTGCAAGCAAGGTTCCTCAAAAAATCACAGCGTGACGCGTCTGCTAAAGACCAGGATCCTTTGCTTAAATGAGCCCACTGATTAATTATCGTTAATAAGAATTTAGACGTAATTAAGTGGCTGTCTCTTATTGCCAGCTGACACGCTGCTGAGAAGCAGTTCCTTACCTGAGCTTCTGTTGGAGATGGATGATGGACGATCCCCATCGTTTATTACTATTTGACGTCATTCTTTTTAACTGGTAACTGACTTATAGCAACCGCCACCACTGTTGTATTACTGTATTTGTTTTCTGTATGCTGTGATTTTTCTCAACCATAGAATGATGATGGCGACGTTGTCATGAGATATTGAGTCATTAAATCCAAGCTATTGGGTAGAGGTAGGGCAGTGAAATGTTTCCAGTATGGATGTTCACGCGATCATTAATCTAAATAATCTGACGTGCGTGAGCGTGTATTTATGCGGTGATGACGATGGTTCTTACGTGTCAGTTTGGATAAAGATCGGTCTCCCCTTCTGAAGGCTGTGATGGCCAGTGACTTTGCCCTCCCACGGTTCCAGTACCTGCAAAAGCTCCTCTTGGTCCATGGGCACTGGTGCTACTCCCGCTTGGCCAACATGATCCTCTACTTCTTTTACAAGAACGCGGTGAGTTTTACCCTTAGAAAATGGTTTGCGTGTCAGAATTGAATGCTTATAAAGATTTTTATGATAAATATATTGATTGGAATGCCATCTAATTTAATAACTTATTTTTTTTCCCTCTATTGTTGTGTATAAAAATACCACACTACTTCTTCTTAATGGACAGTTGGTTTTCCCTGTTAGTGACCAACTTAATTTTTCTGTCTTGATGGGCTACTAGGGTTTCTTACAAGCTTGTTATATTTAATGATTTATTGTTTATAATTAGAGTCTACAGTACGTTGAACTTTTCCTTTGCTTGTATCAATTGAATGGATTAATTCACTAATTGTTTTCATTTATTTCATTCTTTCAGATGTTTGTAGCCCTGATCTTCTGGTATCAGTTTTACTGTGGCTTCTCAGGATCGGCCATGATTGACCAGTGGTATCTCATCTTCTTCAACCTGATGTTTTCTGCCTTTCCTCAACTCATCACCGGCACCCTGGACAAGGACGTGTCCGCAGAGACCCTCCAAGACCTACCTCAGCTCTATATGAATGGGCAAAACTCTGAGGTAATCTCCAAAAGGTGGTCTCTCCATCTGCCTGTGTGCTTTCCATTTGTATCCAGAATTTGTCCACTTGGATAGCATCATGATGTTCTTTGTTTTTTGAGTTCGTACTGGATTCTTATTGTATTGCGTCAAAAGTAGAGACATGGTTTTTTTTCCTGTAAGCTTGGGGGGATACCAATATGTATTGCATATATTCAGCAGAATAAAGCAGTGATCCTCAAAGGGGATGCTTAAAGGCCTAGTCTAGGCCATTAATTACTACAGTAGAAATTATCTTCTCAAATGGAATCCTTTCTAAAGGTATTCAATTAGATTGAACCTAAAATTGGATATTGACATATAAAAAATAAACAACAAAGTAATAGTTTAGCATTTTCCCATGATTCGAGTCCTAAGATAAGTGACGGCAATAACTGCCAAGTAATTAGCAGTTATTTGCATCTTGATTGATGGCACCATGAAGATCTATAGAAAGCATCTGAAGGTGGAGGTTTGGTAGCGTGGGCGATTTCTCAGATAGGGGCTTTCCTGAAATCAATCAGTTCAGTCTGCTCAGAGTCAGAGGCTAATGAAACGCATCAGCGGTCTTCTTGCCCATCCCATCATGTGGTCAGCTGCCATTAACCTGGCAGTAAATAACCTGCCCAACCAGAGGAAAAGGCCTGCCCTAGTATATCACTGGAGCCCTGAGTGTGCTAAGAATAGATGGATGAATTGATAGGGACCATGCTGGGGAAATGCAGTCAATAAGGAGAAAAAAATGGAGGATGCTAATTGGGTTTTGAAGCTGTTGAACGAGATGCATTTCTGTCTGCTTTCCAGGAACCTCTGAAGATGATAGCATTTGTCACAGGTCTATCATAAAGCATTTCACGCCATTATAATAAAGACTGTTTGTCTTTAACGTTTGTGCCCCCGTTTATTATAAATGCCAGGCTGCTGTAACAGGCATTTTAAAAGCTTGTTTTTCTTTTTTCTTTTGCCTGCAGGAATACAAGCCATATATGTTCTGGATGAATATGATCGATGCCTTCTACCAAAGCCTAATCTGCTTCTTCATTCCTTACTTTGTGAGTTTTTTCTTAAATTGTATTTTACTTTATTTTTCAAAAAGGCTTTTTCCATCCTTTCCCTGCCCTATTAACCCCCCCCCCCTCTCTCGCTCTCTCTCTCACTCACTCCATCCCTCCCTCCCTCCCAGGTCTATGCTGATTCAGATGTAGACTTGTTTACATGGGGGACACCCATCACCAGCCTGGCCCTCTTTACCATCCTGCTGCACTTGGGCATTGAGACTAAAACATGGGTGAGAGAACCTGTTCCCAGCTGGACTGTGGTCCCAAATGCTGCCCAGGATAGGCCCAGGATCAGTCAAAGTCTATAGCAGAGTTTATCATCCATGTGTGTGAGCTGATGCACTCTTGGTAGGGAAAAGGCTGCAGTTATTAAACATGAGTTATGTGTTTATTTTTAAGTTCATTTTCTTTTCAGTCTCCTGTAATATAAAAAAAAAAAACTGTTTGACAAGTACTTTGAAAAGATTTTTGAAAATTGAATCAAATTCAGAAGTCTCAAAGTAGACCTGGATTAACCCATTGGAATCGGATAACCCATAATCACCCATGCATAATTTTTTCTTTCGTTCAGACACGTTTCCTTTATAGACATTTTTTTGACAATCTGTACATTTGAAATGCAGTACAGAAAAGAGTTGCAAGAAGGGGGTCTCCGTGACATTGCATCCGTTTCCTCCGGTAATCCGATGATGAAGTGCGAGGCCGCCTCTGTATCAGTGCTACTCTCCAGAAATGAAATCGGGTTCTTTGGCTCTCTGACTGTGGAGCATCGGGCAGCTGCCAGGTCTATGGATATTTATGCATGAAGTCTGGCTGATTAGATTGAACCAGACGACATAGCTGCCTCAGAGAGGATTTGTCGGTGTAAGCGGTGTCCAGGTTTTCTGCAAGCCTGCTCCGCATTATGGTATGTGACTGTTTGACATAATCACCCTGAACACAATAAGTGTGTATTCCTGCTTTTATATTGCTTTTTAGCTACTTTACATGTGCTAATGTATCAGTTTTCCTACCCGTTTAGATGGCTACGAGCCACTTCCAATTAATTTTCTTGATGTGTATTAGATCTCGTTACATTATGTTATAGCTGTAAATTCTCTCGACACAACATTCTGACCAGAAAAGTGGCACTATTTTATTTTATTCTGTTTCATTGGTTTACCCTGCTCTCCTTCGATGCTACTGCTTTTCTGGAGGGGGGAAAAACCTTATTCACCACAGATGGCTAAATAAAAATAAATGTTTCCAAAAGTTAAACTGGCAGACACACAATTCCCAACCTGCTTAGGAAAATGTGTGCATCTACTGGCGAACGGGCGTGAAACCCAGCAGGATTAATCCAGAGTGAAGCAGATGGACACCAATGATTCATTTCTTTAAAAAAAGAATTGGTTTGTGATTCAAAACAAGTGTGCATTCCTCACTGATGCTTGAGCCATTATTGAGTTTACCAGAAACACTTTGATTATTGTCGTTGGCATTGTACAAATGTAATATTAATGATTTCTTTTCCCTAGACCTGGCTCAACTGGGTCTCCATTGCCTTCAGCATCTGCTTGTTTTTCACTGTGGCTCTGTGCTACAACTCTTCCTGTCCCACCTGCTACTCGCCGTCCAACCCGCACTGGACCATGCACAGATTGCTGGGAGATCCGCTCTTCTACCTGCTGTGTGTGATCACTCCCATCGCCGCCCTCTTGCCCAGGCAAGTGACCCTGCTGTGTGTGTGTTTGCATGAGAATATGTTTGTAGGTTTTCACAGCGTCTGCGAGCGGCAGCTTGTGAGTGCTGTCTGTGAACGTGATGTTTTAGTTGGACATGACTTTTGGTTATGTATATTCTCAAAAGGCTTTGATGTCAGGTCCAGCAATGCCTCGGGGAAAGCACTTCTTTTTTTTTGATGATATATTTGATCTGGCGTTGTGCTCCGTCTCCCAGATACTTCTACCGAGCGTGTCAGGGCTCTCTCTTCCCCAGCCCTGTTCAAGTTGGACGGCAGCTGGACAAGCTCTCTCTAGAAACGCGCAGAAGCCAAAGGCAAGCCAAAGTGGGGACGCAGTTTGCTGCCTGCCCTCCCCTCTACCCTTCCTCAGGGCATTACCTAAAAGACTACAATCATACAGCAGAGGCGTCCCTCCCTGAAAAAAAACGAGACCAAAACACCAGAGACTCTGGGCCGCCGGGGACCGTCCTGGCCACCTCCCAGAAGGCGACAGCCAAGGGAAAGGGCTTGGGAACGACCCCCTGCCACCCACCGGCAGCCAAAGAAGCCAACTCAGCATCTCAATCCAAAGAGGCCCACGGGCTCCCCGACCAGACAGAACCCTCTGTCACCGAGGATGGTTTTCGTCTAGACCCCGTTTCTGACTCCTCCGACACGAGCCTTGTCAACTGGATCACATTGACCCCTTTGTTTACGCCGCCCGAGCGCGGCCGGCGGACAGGGTTGCCTGCAGGCCCTCAAAGCATCGGGAGGGAACCCCCCCTTTCCTCCCCTTCTGGTGCGCCGCTGAGGCTGGACTGTGGGAAGGCAGAGAGCCCCAGCCCACAGCTCCTTGCTGCTGGAAGCAGGGCAACTGAGGCCCAGGCCTTGTCCGGTTCAAATGAGGACTTTCTCCAAACAACATTGTTATGATGTTTAAATTTTTTAATATGTTATTCTGAGTCAAATTTGCACGCTAGTTGTATCAAATTGTATTGTATATTAATGGGGTTATTTTATTAAGATGAATTTAGGTACGTGTGTGCGCGTGTGTGTGTGTGCGCGTGTGTGTGTGTGCGCGCGTGTGTGTGTGTGCGCGTGTGTGTGTGTGCGCGTGTGTGTGTGTGCGCGTGTGTGTGTGCGTGTGTGTGTGTATATATATATCTATATATTTTAGATGTAAAAAGGTTAAAAAAATATATAATAGTATTTCTGAGTAGATATCTTATGCAGCTGGACAGATTTGAACTCTGGAAGATTAACAGTGATTTTTTTTCTTTCCAACAGCAGAGGCAGATTCCGTGAACAAGTGCAGGTGTTTAGAAAAAGGCATTTTTATCTTTTCGTGTTAGAAAACAAAATACCAGTGGTGATACCGCTGGTCCTTTTTATAGCATCATTCATTTAGCTTTTCCTGTGCATGTTTTACAGTAAACAGATTTAAGAAGGCTGTGCAACTTTCTAGTCCTATGATCTTTGTGTGAGAACTTTGTAGGTTTGTTGTGTGGTTTGCGCACACTTCGATGCACAGGAAAACTTTTGTGCCTTAAAATCATACAGCAGCCGGAGGATCCTTTTTGGGAGAGTTACAATTTGCCCTGAATCAGAAATTTCTGATAAAACTTGAGTCAAGAGAACGAGCAGAGCAAGCTACGTATACATATATAGCTACATATGACCAGCGGAAATGTAATGGGTTCTTCTTGATGTACCTTGCAAAAACTTGATTCAGTTCCAATGGAACCCATCTGGAATTGGCTAGATAAGTGGGTTTTCTCTGCTTATTGAAATTAAATTTTGCTTTCCATTTACTGGCTTGGTCCCTTATATTTATATAAGCTAGACTGATTCTGACACGTATAGGAGCTGTCTGTGGGAAACGTTACCTTGCCTGTGGGAGGGGGAACTGTTAGGAAACTGGAACCATTTGTAGTAAGAACCTAAACTGATATGTTGTATGGGAATACAGGATTAAAAATTAAACACATCTGATAGACTTTGTCAGATATTTCTATGCATTAACTTTTTTAGTAGGGTAGATGTCAAAAGGCATTTGTGTTCCAGCAGTGTCTGCACATTATTGACATTGCTAAGACTATTGAGGTTTTCCTTGAACATATCCAGTGATAAACTGTTACATGGAACACCGGAAAACCAGTGTGTGTGTTTCTACCCCATTCTTCATTAGAGTCCTTCTAAACATGAAAGGCTTCCTTCCTCTATTTGGACTATACAAAAAAAACCTTTGGACTACAGCATTAGCATGTCATTGTGCTACCAAAAATATTCTCCTTGGAACGTGCAATCGCACCCTTCTTCTGGCCCAGAATAGGCCTTACAGATGAACACAGCAATGACAGGTGTAAAAACCTGGTATCGAACCTGATCTGTCAAACCATCTTCAGCAGGGGTCTCATCCGCTGTCCTCGCAGGCTGGGTCTGAAACTTTTCATTTTACCTTGCTGGATGGGAGCCATTATTGTGGATTATAAGTTATCTTACCTTGTGTGCGCTGGTGTAAATCAGATACAGGTTGGGGTAGCTCAGAAACCCACATACCCTGCCGTTTGAGACCCATACTCTGCAGTGAATTGATGTGGTTATTTTGCTTTGATGTTAGAATTCACTGTTAAATGAGTTATTTATTCCCTGTTTAAGTTCTTAGTATAATTGGTGGAAACTGAGAACCTTTGCACTAACAAAGCATTTATCTGCCAGCGATTGTGATAACTTCATCGTTGAGTGCCTGGATCAGATATTGAAATTCCCAATGGGACATAGACAAACATGGGGGTGGTGCTTTCCAAAACAGTACATTTGAGCTTTCAAAGTGCCGTCTATGCTGCCTTAAACTTTTGGGTCCAACAGGTCTAATGCCGGGGTATTCTTGAGGTGACCTAGGTTTGCTAATGTCTGACCAAAAACTATTGTTTTCTCCTCTCTGAATTTTCTATATTATGAATACCAGGGCTTATTCAGAATATATTTTGTCTTTCATAGATCATTTGTTTAACAGAAATACATGCACATGTTTTCCATAAATACAACTCTGTAGACGTCTTGTCAATAAGTATATCTGGAATGTCTCACTCTCCACATCTGTCAGTGGAGTTCTGTGTTTGTAATTACAGAGCAATGTCATGCCTTTAACACTGGATGCCAAATTAAAGTTTAAACAATGGTGTCTTTAGTATGTTTTTATTTTTATTTTTATTTAAGTCTAATTACGGAGGCAAAATCAGCACCAGCACCACAGTTTATTGGCGGTGTGTAGATTCCGCCTTACCTGCATTCCAATACACTGAGTCTCACGTGAGGTATTCTCAGCTTTTGGGTTTTAATGTCTTATCGATTTATATATGCGTTTTTTGGCTCGACCGTCATTTTTAGATGATTATTGTTATGTAAGTGTCATTAAAAACTTGTTTTTCTTTTTAAATGCGGACTTGCAGTCATTAGGATAATTTGTTAAGAAAAAACTAAACTGCTTGTTATGCAAAATGAAGGTGCTTTTATCACTGCCCTGTGTTTTGTTGAGTATAGTCTTTGGGGTTGTTTTTTTTCTTTTTCCTTTTTCTTCCCCGAATAGCTTTTTCATTGGTTTATGACATGAGCACAAATTGCTTTCTCTGGGACGTTTAATCTGGGTAATGGAAATCGCGAGAGAATCAGGGGAAAGGAGAAGGGCCTATTCATGGAAGAGATCCGTGGTCTCGGCAGGCACAGCCAGCGCGCAGTGCGGGGTTGTGATGCAGGAGGGCATCGCCGTGGGAGCAGCTGTGACCAAGGGTGTTCCAGGAGACGTCCCAGTTGGTCCACACGGGGTCCCGCTGGCGTGAAGCGTGCGCTGTTGGGAATCGGCCTCTGGGTCAGCAGTCCCTCGGGTCCCTTATTAAATGCATGGTGATGGCCCGTTGATGAAGCTCTAAATGCCCTGAAAACTGTCCTTAACATATCACCTTTCTCCATTTTGTTTCCAAAAAATGCAGGTTTTATTATTATGTATTCATTTATTTTTCTTCAAAATGCTTTACCCTTCATTTTACCCTCAGATAAGAAAAGCTGAGAAATGAGAGTAAAGATGGATGTTCTTTGCGTCCCATAATCCCTGCGGTGGGTCTTTGCCTGGCGCGTTTAGCATCTGTGGTCCCTAGCCAGGAGGAGCTGAAGAGAGGTTATTAATGATTTTTCACCTGGTTGCAGGAGAAGACAGGCTGGAGACAACTCTGCTGATGCTGCCCGATGCAGGACCCTCTGCCATGGCAGCAAATTATTGACCGTCTCTGCACTTTTCTTAAGAAACCAGTGTCTCGAATTCAACCGCGCAGGTAGCAACGGGCATACTGTAATTACAGTTCCTGTTTCTTTTTCTCCCAATTTAGCTTAAGCAGAATATTTCTTTTCCCTTTTCCCTTTTCCCCTCAGCCTGTGGACAATTGGCGAATGTCATTGTTCTCGCAGTCATGTTGTCAAAGATTGTACTTTAGAGCATTGTGTATACTTTTCACGTTCAGTGTATTCATCAAATGAAAACGGTAGCAGGGAAGGTCAAAATGCTCTGAGATGCCTTCTGAGACATGCGCTGCTGCTGAGATGCTAGTCTCAGTTTAAAAAAAAAAAAAAAACAGTGCATGGATATATAACCCAAGCTCATCTGAAGTTCCTTTTCAAATGAAATATGAACTAATAATCACTGATTAGGGGTTATTCCCCTTTACAAAACCCTAAATTTTGGATAAAACTAAGCAACTATGTCCAATCTTGTAAGAGCTGACGTTTTCTGTCAGAAAATCCTATAAAAACGACGTAGAATCAGATGTTTTTTTTCCCCTTTTTTTGGCCCTGCCATTGAGAACCTTTTGAATCGAATCGAAACAAGGAGGTGAGGGAGTCCAGTAAGGCTTTCGACAACAGCTGTCTGAGCTTACTGATCCATACCCTTTAGCGCAAGGGATTGGAGGGTTTTACTTTAACTACTTCCTGGTGATCAAGCGCCTCAGACTGATTTTAGGTCTTTGAAAGATCAACCTCTATCTGAGCCGCAAGTGGTTCAAGGTGTTTACCTTCAGGCAGCTAACGCAGTTCATCCATCCAGACAACTGGTTTGCAACGGTGGAACTGTAGGAGGCTTATTTTCTCATTTTTTTAAATGGAGCACCAGAGGTAATAGTAGTTTGCAATCCAAGTATCTTCTAAAAGTACGTGGACTGGATTTTTTTACTACTCAAAGCTGAGACTGAAAGACAGTGTCATAAACTGTCATAAATCTCCAAGTCGCATATCTATGTCGGGCGTATAAAATGCAGCTTGTCACGGCCATCTTTCGGACAACAGAGTAGTGCAGATTGTAGCTTGCATAGACTTTTTTTTTTTTCAGCTGGGCAATGTTCTCATTGTAGTGATATACCAGAGACTTCTGGGCATTACTGGAAGCAGCATCCCTTACTAATGGGCCTTCTAAGCATGTGCTTTCTGCAGGCGTGGTTCAACCACAAGGTTCCTCACCCAGTGTTGAGCCGATAACCAATATTTCTATTTCAGGGCACCCAGGCTATGATGATAACCCAACGTTGTCATTTATTACTTAACAAAAAAACAAGACCTATTTCCTCATTCATAATTTAAGGCTGTAATGTTGCATTCCCATTGCAGCAATTTCTGCAGTATCTCCAGCCCTTTGCAGTGGGGTGTTCGGCCTCAGCCAAGTGTTTGGCTATGAATGACCTAATGTGTGTCTTGACTGGCTGATTGGCGTAACCCTCATATCGATGTCCAAGGACCTGATCAATCACTAACATTTAAAAGAGAAAGAGATTTCCTGTTCATTAAGTTCATGGTGTCTATCCACTCCAATTAATTTCACATCCCCATCAATCACTCATGTAGGTAGGGACAAAGACCCTCACTAATTAATGTCTCGCCAATGTTTACTGTCTCGGCGCAATTTTTAGATCAGATTTTTTAACTATTCATAAAGCTAAAGAAAGCCTGTCCCAGTTAGTTTGCGAGCCAGCGATTCTGAGGAATAACTCCTAGTTGTGCTAACCTCATTTTGGCGTTTTCACCACTCTGATCAAAGCATACACGTTTCTTCCCCAAGCCACATCTGAACAGACAGATCCAAAAAGATGACAATGCTAAATCATTTTGGACAGTTCACTTTTCAGATATAGATATATATAGATTTTTTTCTAATCCCACTACATGAATTCTCATTCACCAAACCACACGGATTTCACAACACTACATTCAGCTGCTTCAGCCGCCATTGTGCATGACTCGCACAGAGGCACTTGTGAAATTTTGAACTACTACTATATTGAAGTTGTAGTTGTGTGATGGGAATTGGCTTTACTCCATGTTGGGTCCCATTGTTTTTGTGTTTTAAGAGCAGAATCTCCGTGAGGCTTTCTCAGGGTCGCTGTGGCCATATCTTGTGACCGCCCTAATGCTCTTGCTTCCAGGAGAGGATCAAGGGCAAATTGTCAGGCACGGAACAGCCAGAAACGCAGGGGAGGGGAAAACAATGCACATCTGATATTTATGATACGGTGAGGCTAAAACAAAAAATCACATTCAGCTCTCATTTGCAAGTGAAAGACCTTCGTTTGTGATAGCCATCTGCCTTCCAGCTCCAAAGGCTTTGTGTGTCTTAGTCGACCGCCATCTGTCTGTGAAGGCCTGACAGCTTGGTTGCTTTTTCCTATTGTTTTTTTGCTTTGTCACTGATGCATTGATGGACCAATTGTGACTTTAAAAAGACTTACAGGACTTCCCCCTTGATAGAACAGTCAACCATTATACAAAGTTTACAGAGTTTACTGAGTGGAGTGGCAGCCATTAGTCATCACTCTGGGGCTTCCTGCCACACCCCAAAGAAGTTGGGATTCATCTAGGTCCATAACGGAAACTTCAGATCGTAGAGACGCCCAGCCAGACAGTGAAATCCATTGATGTGAAACAGCTTGTTGTCTGATCAGTGACAGTGGTAGGAGAGTTTTTTTCCAGATTTTTCTATGTTATCCTCTCATAGTTTTGCTTGTTGCATACGTTCTTTTCAACATCGTCATAATAATAGTTGAAACATTGGGCTCCTTAAAACTGAAGCAACACCCTGCTCATAGGTTCTAAGGCTTTGATGTTAAACAGAAAATCATTAATTAAACACAAATGCCCAATCACCTGCCGTGCTGCCAGTATCCTAAAGAAGAACAATTGTTGTGGTCACGTAAGTCCGGAACACTGTCCTTTCTGCATGAGGAGCTTTCAATCTTCTGTATCCAGGCAAATCTTCACGATTCACTTAACAATGATGAGGAAACGCCTGTGTTTACTGCACATCTGGGCTATTGTTTTCTACTGTAGGTATCTAATTAGGGGGAAAAAATGTGACCCAGCCATGACAATGACATTTGCTCCTACATTTGTAATGGTTGGCATAGCTGGGAAGAGAGCTTGTTCTCAACTAATGTTGATTAGCAAATTGACAAATTTATCTTTGAAGTTGAATTGTGAAAGTGTCTAATTCATATTTGCATGGGCTGCGTTACTCCTGCTGTGAGTTTTTATTCAGCGGAGCTGAGAAGATGGCATTTGTGTCCTTCCCTTCAGAGAAATGGCAAAGAAAATGGCCTTAACTTTTCGGTAGGGGTTAGCCACTGTATTTTTAAAGGTCACATCACAGCAGACAATAGAAGACGGTTTTCTTAAACGATGGTACATTTTCAAGACGGTACGTAATATCATAACCTTGTGGTTAATGCGAATTCCACAGAATGATTCATGTTCGTGTTTACAGAGTCACAAGTATTTTGTGAAATAAATACGTTCTTGTGTAATACAACCATGCATGTGAAATTCCCTTTTGATACCTGATTTTCCCTCATTTTAATAACGCAGACATTGCGTGACCTCAACCCGAGAGAGCTCCAGAGTTACTGTTGTGTTGTCAAATGTAAACGAAAAATCAGATTCAGGCCGTGTCCATCTGGGAGGAGCGCTATGCTTCACTAAATATTGATTGAGCCTCGCTCCCAGTAGAGCAGGAGGTCCTAAATTTTGGTGCGTAAAAAATGTTCTAACAAATATCCTTTGCGGTGTTACACAAGGGTAGCTTTCCTTTGTGTAGAAAATTACATAATCAGCAAATCGTCTTATTTGCTTAGTGTTGCACTTGATTTGATGTCTTCCCAGTGAAACAGGCAGCAGTCAATCGCCGTGTTCCCATTTGCCTGCTGCAGCACGTCAGACGTGGTTTTAGAACATTTCCACGTTTTACTATTTAAAAAATAAAAAATAAATCCTGTCTGCTCTCAAATCATTGCTGGGTTGAGCACGGAAAAAGGAAGCCAAAACGATTTCCGCATTTAAAAAATAATATGAATGATTCTTGGTCACTGGACGTATAGCCTTCATACAATATTTTAAAAGCTTAAAAGTATTTTTAAAAGTATTTTTTTAAGTGTATTTAAGCAGATTTATTTAATACACCAAAATGGATTGGTGCATCCTCAGAATTGTTTTTTTCCTAAATTTCTCTCACATGATTTTTCTGTCATTCTCCCCTTAGCAGCAATAAATATACAGAGTTTTGTTATGCTACAGTAATGTAATCATAAACTTTTACAAATTATTCATACCGTATCATCATATTTTCTCCCAACATATAATAATGCAATTATATTTTGAGTACTACTCTCTTGTTCTAGGTAGGTTTTTATATTCAAAGCGTATGTTTTAGATTTTTCCTTTGGCGGGGAAATCATTTATTCTTTTCAGTGAGATTATAGAGACCCCCTGTGTTCATATTTACTACTGCAGGTCACTTTTACAGTAGGACTCCATCTGTTCAAATGACAAAGGCAGCACTGTTGGAGGTTAAGGTTCTGCTTTTACTGAGCCAAAACAACTGATTTTTTTGTTAAAATCGACCTTGTATACAGCTGTGGGGGAAAATCAGATTTTATTTATTGAATAATTCCCTTGACTTTACTTTGGGCTGAAATACATTAATAAGTTCCCCTACTTACCTTTTAAAGCTGTCATTTATGGACCATGACCGATATCTTGCCCCATGTTCCAGTGTCCAATGCTTTATACAATTGTTTATAAATGTATCTATTATTAACCAAGAGTGGTGACATCACATGCCTCTACCTAATTATAAATCTGCCAAATGTGACTTTTCTAGAGGTGGTTAATGGTTTGTTTCCTTGATGGTTTCACACATATACACACTTTAAAGGCATGGGAAGTTTTAAAGGATCACAGTGGGCATTATTGAAAGCATTATTTAACATAAATCCCATCAGTGAAAATAATGCTGCTGTGCTGCAAAATAGTTATTATACTGAAATACCTAAATTACTTAAAAACTTCTACAGTGGCAGCACAGTCCGTCCAATTCTGTCAAAAATGACTGGCCATTAGTAGTTGTGTGATAGGAAAGTAATGCTCCCCGTGCCATTTTTAAGAGATAAATATATATATTCTGACCTGAAATCATTGCGTTAAGATGCTTGTTCTTTCTGTTGTTCATCATGTATTTCTCTCTCTCTGAACCTGTTGTAGTGTTAGAAGCTGCATTTGGACAGCTATATATATATATATATATATATATAAAATATTACACACACACATACACTATGTAGACAAAAGTACTGGGCCACACCTCTTAATCATTGAAATCAGGTGTTTCAGTCAGTCCCATTGCCACAAAAAATCAAGCACTGGACCGCCACTGGACTCTGGAGCAGTGGAAACGTGTTCTGTGGAGTGACGAATCACGCTTCTCTATCTGGCAGTCTGAT
>JAOVYW010000064.1:777831-793723 GCA_025775045.1 Hiodon tergisus | reverse complement strand
TGAATTCCAGGTTGTAAGGCAACAAAACACGAAAAATGCCAAGGGGGGTGAATACTTTTGCAAGGCACTGTATAGATGTTTTTGGGGATGTCCTTATCCATGGCAACTTATGTTGCCGAGGCAAGTAAGTTCACGCAATAGCATGAACAATTAGGATTACAGATCCCTAAGACAAACAAAGTAACCTTGCTAGATCTAAACAAAAAAGGTAAACAAATCAATAACTTATATGCCTGACTACTCAATAAGCTTGAGTACCGGTAAATTCATTTCCAGTGTACAGAAGTGCATCATTAGTTAGACAATTTTGTGAAACTGGGTTTTTTTGCCTCAAAGGCTGTTTGTTTTTGCTCTGTTTGCCTGTTGTTTGCCAGTGACCTCCATAAATTGAAACGTATGACCCTCCAGTGTGTCCCGAGGCGTACTTTCCTGTTGTTGTTTTAAAATTAGACGACTACGCAACCGAATGAACAAACACCAATACTGTCTGGGATATTTTGCTCCACGCCTAATGAAATATTAAAGCCATTTAGTTGTGACACCGATGGCAGTTGTGTTTTAGAACGGTATCTATGACAGAGGACCATATGGCTGCAATGCTGCCGCCAGTAAATCACATCTGCACCCACTTTTTTCCTTTCAAGCAATTACAGCTCTGCCTTAATGAATTACAGGAGAACATGAAAACCCTGCAGTAAAAACACTGTCGTTGTTTATTTTATTTTTGTCTTGTGCATGGCATTGCCAGTTCTGGGTTGGCACCATCATTGAATTAGCTTTAGGGCAGCTTCACAGAATTCAGGTCATTGTTGTCTTCCAGTAGAAAGGCCACGCAGCAAGACTTAAAACAATCCCCATTGCACGTTTTTCTTTCTGTCTGAAGCACCAAGTGTCTGCCAAGTAATTGGAAAATACCTATTTACTTCTCCCTTTTACAAAATGTTCAATATAGAATGGGATAAGTGTCCACATTGCAGTTCCTTTTATCACCCTATTAAAAGCAATGAACTTCTTAGTCATTTTATGTTTTGGAGACTGAACATTTGCAGTTTAGACGTGGGAGTATTTACACGTCTCAGTAAAAAGGATTGGTCAAATGAAGTTCAAAGCATAATAAAGTATCACAGAGCAATGTAGCATTGTTGAAGACAAGAACAAATTTTGTGAATGAGTCAGACAAATTGCCTTCCCTGAAGGAATAAAAAGAACATTCAGACGTTAGACTGTGCATGACATTCTGTATTATTTACTAGAAAATAAGAAATGGCTCGAGTCTGTAAGTATAGTGTATCATTTTTTCATTTGTTGGACATCTTGACTTTGACCATCGCACTCAGCTGTAGATATAGATATAGTTCCTTATCATCAGAAAGAGGGAATAATGACCTGCATTGAGGGTAGAGGGTCAGAGGGTTTCAGGTCCAACACATTGACAGAGAACAGGACAAGAGTTTGCCCACTATATTGTGAATGAATCCCAGCAGTGATCACATGGCTGCGTCTGCACGGGTCTGTCACATTGTTAACTATGAGAGGGGGTGTCTCTCGATTATAGCGCACTCTCTGGATCTGCCTGCTCCCTCCACATGCTGTCCGACGGCAGATAGCGCGTCCCACTGCCAGCGTTGGGGCCGGAATCCTGGCCTCCCCTCCTCTGCCCCACAGCGTTTGTGATTACCATCTCTCTTCAATCCCTGTGGCTCTCCTATCACTGCTCACTGATGAAGTAATCCCAAAGTGCGTTGATCTGTGGGCTTTGACCTTGCTAACTCAACATTGGCCAGAAAAATTAAAATACCCTAAACGAACTTTGCCCTAGAGTCAGTTTACCTCCATATAATGTCGACCACAATGTTTCCATTGCCAGTGATTTTTATTAAACAGTGGGGTAGTGTTTCTCCAAAGAGAACACTAATGCTGCTAATTTACATATTCTTGAAAGTTGAAAGTGTTTTAAAAGCACTCCACTCTAAGAAGTTAATTTTAAAAATGTTGCCTTTTCCATCTGTATCACAGCTCTGGTCACATGTTTTTGTGAGAGCTGTTGTCTGGGCTTGTTTAAATATTCCATCAACAAAGCCTAACTGGTTTCTGAGGCAGAATGCAATTATAGACATGACCGACCTAAGGCTAAACAGCTGTCTATATTCCAGAGACGCAGATTATTCACAGCGCCACTGCAGAACATCGACCTCATCCGGAAACCAGTTACTAAACTAAACTAAATGTTTCGCTCACAAAATATTATAATATAAATATTCAGATAATTGGGGATTATAAAAATTCAATTCTCAATCATTGCAATATGAATTAGAGTTTCTTTTTAAATAAATCATGGGGATCACTATTATCAAAGGAAGAGTACTGTATGTATGTAACCCGCAATAAAAAAAATGTAATTATAGAAATGTTTATTTAGATCTTTAATCTAAATAATTTGCTTCCCAAGAATTTTTTATCATTGCCTTAGTAGCAGAAGTGAAGCAGTACATACGCTTTCAAAGTCCCGTGGCTCACTCTTTCAAAAAGTTTTGTAGGGAATATAAGAATCAATACTGCATGTTTTCTGTCTCCCTGAACATTTTGTAGTGTGCTGAATTTTTCCAATTAAATTGGATACAATATTTTCATAGAGACTCTGACATCTGCTGATGAGAACTGGCAGTGCAGAGAGTGTGCACATTTTAATTGAAATATTTCTTTTGATTTCTTAAACTGCAGCTGTTCCCTTTAAAAAAAGACAAACTACAAAATATATTAGACATAACAGCAATAAATAACTAAAACAATTTCCATAAGCATTTTTTTTCCTGTTTTATTATTATTATTTTCCATAGCGGCTGTGTGGGAAATTACTTTTTTTTTTAAATGTAGGTCAACATGGATAAGCATGTCTGGTAAGCAAGTAAGTAATTACTATTTTCTAGATGCTAGTTTATTTTCTTGCTACATGACCAATTGTCCCTGGATTAAGGTTGGCTTAGTAAGACATGTTTGGTCATATTTATAGATCTGAAATACCAGCTTACGTTGTCTGGTGAAAATGGCAGGTGGCTTAAAATAGAGCACTCTTAAAATGTAATTGTCCTTTCGGCAAACTCAGTCTGGTGCTGTCAAGAACAAACAGGGGTACATGACAAGATACATTAGTTTCTTACCAAGTATTTTTCATGACTGTAAAACCCTACTGCTGAGTGTCTGTGGAGAAAATCAGGGGATGTCTTGGTTTTGGCATATACAGTGAATCCCTTTGGACTATGTGGGTAAAAGAGTAAAAGACTATAGCATCGCTTTGGTTGGGAGAGAAGCAGCCACAGGTGCATGAGTATACAGCTAAATCTCTGGCCCACTACAGAGTTCAGTCCACTGTTTTCATTACAAAGCACTTTCTTATCTGAATTATAAATGTTCTTGACATACTCTGTAATGTTTGTATTTTACTCATCTGACACACACTTTCGTCCAAATACACATGCAGGGCCATCAAAACATTTGATGCAAGAAAAAAACGGCTCGTTTTTGTTTTGACCTGTGTCTCATATTTTAGATATATTGTAGTTTATATATTTGCATAATAAAGCGTAGGGGTTTTTTTTTCTGGGACATCTTTCTTCTTTTTATTTATAGCCAACAAACTATGTTTCCTGGTGCCACCTGTCGAAACCAAGATGACTGAAATTATTTTGTACAGTGAAACAGGCCTCAGGTGATATATTCTTCCTGTTTGGCACTAAGCTATGCGTTTTAGGTCATGTAGTATGAGACGTTTCAATTTGTCAAATGGGCATGGTGGTAGACAATGCCAATGGTAGATAATGGTCAAATGACTGTAGTGAACATTATATCCCATGTCATTAAAGTCTGGTCACCCTAATTCTGATTCAGAGGACCATAGAAGTTGGGTGACCTTCAATTTTTTATGTGACTGGACACATAAACAGGTGTTTGAGTCATGCTATGTTGCAGTTGTTTCCATTCTGATCAACGAATAAACTGTATTAATGAATATTGATGTCAAGAGAAAAGGACTATATTAACAGTAATCTATAGCTACCTGTTGGTGCTTATAAATCTAAGAAGTCACGAAGTTTGTACTGCTGATTGAAAAGTCATGCAAGATATGCACCTGTCTTTTATTTTATTATGACTGCAAATCGATAAGGGCGTTTACATGGGATAGCTGCCATTCGTTGTACAACACCGGGGGAAAGTGAGCCTCTCAAAAAGGCAAAAATCCACTCTAAACGAACCAGTGATAGCAGCGACGCATGCTGGGATATGTTCCCTGGTGCACGGCAAGCCCTGTTGAAACCAAGATGGCAGAAATTATTTTGTATAGTGAAACAGGCCTCAAGTGATACATTCTTCCCGTATAGCACTAAGCCAGCAACATATACTAAGAACGCATCTGCAATATAAAACTTTGTTGAAGAATTCGCCACCCATCTGACGAGGGACTACCAACAGACATACACACAGACGCACGCACAAGTGAGGGAGAAAGTCTCGTATGAATTCCGAAGAGAAGGAGGACTGTGAGTGTGCGCCACCACAGGCCGAATCTACCCCTACAGGAGGATACGACAGGTCGGTAAGGAGTTTGGGAGAGTATCGGGGATCGCGGGGAACAAGCGAGCCAAAGAGGAGATAGCTAGCAAGCTAGTTAGCTAAATGGCATTCTATCATTACAACAAACTGGTTTATGGAGCTTAAGATAGTTAGCTCTGGTATTGTCACTATGATGATGAAATGCCTAATGTTTAAAGTGTTAATCTTTGAGCCCAAAATAGGGTGCTTAAGATCCCCCTCTAGTGTCATGTTGTTTTGATAACGTGTTTTGATGGATGCACTGTTTTCCAAGTCCTGTTTTGACAGTTTTACAGTTAGCAACTAGCTAGCTAGAATGCTTTAGGCCAGAGAGAACAATTTGCAAATAAACATGCACGCCCGGTAAAAACGTAGCTAGCAATCAGCATGATCTCCTTGAAATTAACCGCGTACTACCAGTAGACGACGGAAAAACTGTTATGCTTTAGTGAGGTGAGCTGCATGTTAACATGCACTGTCATTATCCTGCACGGCCTGTCTGTCACATACCGTGTGGGATAGTTAGCCAGCTTGTGTTTACAATTTCCACTGCTGCGTTAACTTGTTAGATTGTTACTTAGTTCCCGCGCAAGTTTTAAAACTTACGGTACAGGATTTGCAGGAATTTAAAAGAGATACAGTATGCCGGATTCCTCTTAAGATCCACAGCCCGTGAATAAGAAAATATGTAACTGAGTGAAATTAGTGTCTGCAATTAAATATGTAATGTGTTAGTTAACAGTGCTGTGTAATTCATTTATTTTTATTTACACATTTATAAATGTGGAATATTATAATATAATGCATACTAATATTATTGGTAAAATAAGTTAAATTAATAATAAAATTAAACTGGTAGTATTAGTAGTAGTAGTATTTATACTTTGAAAGCTTTTCTTAAACTTCTGTAACCTTTTTATACTGATTCAAGGTGGACATCCATGCTGATGCATTGATACCACCAGCCAAGTAGTAAAATGTCCAAGTAAGAAGGTGCCTTTTCTTTCTAAGGCTCTTCAGTCTGTTTCAGGATGTGACTTCTGTTGTTTTCAGATCACCAGAGGAGTCTGACATCGAGAACCCCGAAGCTAGCCGAATGTGAGTTCTCTGCCCTTGTCATCATATTGACTTTGCATACCAAAAGAATGTGTTCTGTAATTACTCATTCATTCAAAAGCTGTGGTTTTACTCACAGCTATGGTTCAGAAATGACTAATATTTAATTTATCTCCCCCCCCCCCCCCCGATATCTCAGTTATCACAAAGCAGATTTGTGTAATTTTTTAATGTACGTTCTGCTCCTCATGATACTGCTTTCAGAATCTCCAAACCCCTGTAGATTCAATCTTAGAATGAAAATTGTTACATTCTCATTTTAATCTGCCCATAACCAGGAACAGAAGCCTTGCTCACTCCGGACTATTCACGCTAATCTTACGACTTGTATTAAATCCGCTTTTTATGCTTGAGTTTGTATTTCTATCACCTGATATCCCTTTACTTTTATCTACTTACAGCCATGAGCATTAAAACAATTTTCTGCAGTTAATTTAAACTGTATTGCTACATAATCTTATGTAAAAATATGCAGAAATATCATCTGGGATTGCATAATAGGTTTCTAATGCTCTAGATTTTCCATAGGTTTCAGTAGTAGATAAAAAATTCTCAGCAATGCATACTGTTTAATGCGTTTCGGTTTCTGTAGGTTTTGGTTTGGACATTTTTGCTTTTTATTTCATATAATAATTAATCAGAAACAGACAGCCAGGCAGCGGTGTCCATGTTGAAATATTACAGCAGTTCAAACAATTTTGCTCTTAAATTGTGGTTTATGCTTCTTGACCAATCTGTCTGCATGACATTTGATACTTACCTCCTTGACATGCTGTCTTGTAATCTTACTGCAGTTTTCCTCCCCCCCCCCCCCCAAATAAAGTAGGTATCCAAACGATACAAGAGATTCGCGATGATTTTGTCGATGGCCAGGTAGCCAGTTCTCATCGTGTAGGAGACAATTGATATGCATGGTGCAACTAGTACAATGAAATACACTGATGCAAATACTCATGGTATTAGAAATAAACAAGTTGGAAATATTGGTTTGCAATATAAGATAATGAAAAATGCGCAAATATAAATATGTAACTCTCCCTATGAGTCTAAACCTATGAGAATGCCTTGAGAATTAATTACTCCTATGTTTAAATCTCCATTGCTGTGCGGTTCTTCAGGGCAGGGGTTCTCTATCCTGATCCAGGACGTTTTTCATCTCTTAATCAGAATTTTTCAGGTTTGAATCCAGATTATATAATTGGCCGACTGTAACCACAATTGTTAGAGCACCACCCAGGCTTCTCATTGCTAACCAGCGTCTCCTACTGGCTTCCTGGGCTACTGCAGGCTGACAGTGCCTCTCCCGTGTAGCTTACAGTGAGTAAAATGATGGGTGGTAGAAAGGGAGGTGAATGGGAGGAGACCACCCTCCGCTGTGTGTGGTGTCAGGACTGGCCTTGTAATTCTGACTCAAGTTTTTCATGAGCATTTTGCTGATCTCTTGATGCCATCACTGGATGTTAATGACCCGGTCTTGAAATTCTGTTTCAGTGATTTAAGTATCATCAAACCTCAGACAAAGAACATCCAAATAGTGTCGTTTGCCATAAAATGGGTTAATTTTCTATTGGTGGTTTTTTTGGTCAGTTTTGAGTGCACCAGCCTCTAATCCGTCCATCTCTGGTTTTTTGGAATGTGCTCGGAAATGAAAAATGAAATTCATTCTAAACACTTTAACACCGTACTCAGGACTCAATTTCAATACTGCAAGCAAATGTAGATCCTCTTTTGACTTAACATTTTTAGGCCATTTGGATATATATATATATATATATATAGACCGTAACTCAAAGTGCCAGACAGATTTTAGTCAAAGTATACATTTAGTATAAAATCATTCACATAACGGGTTTTATGTTTCCCGCTTGATAAATGGTTCCAGTTGTTTAGGGTCTGCTACGTCAGTACATGCATATAACACATCAAATTGACACTTTATT
Source organism: Hiodon tergisus (assembly GCA_025775045.1). NCBI lineage: Eukaryota > Metazoa > Chordata > Actinopteri > Hiodontiformes > Hiodontidae > Hiodon > Hiodon tergisus. The sequence goes on along the minus strand of JAOVYW010000064.1, from coordinate 786,080 downwards.
CATTTTGGAGGGAGTTCAGTTGGATAAAAAAGTGAAATGGTTAGTTAACATTGGCATGAGGTGTTTTTTTGTTGTTTTTTTAACATCCACACGATGTTACCTGGTTTTATTCGCTTTAAAAAAAAAAAAAAAACTACATTTAACTGATGTAGCAGTCTCTTTGGAAATATACTGGGATGTTGCAGATGCAGTGACCTTCAGGTTATTTTTTTATACCAGCCTTGCGCTGTCAGAATTAATCCAGCCTTTGGCTTCTTTCAATATCAAAGCATAATTTAAAAATTGGGTTTTTTTTTTTTTTTTTTTTTTTTTTTTTTTTTTACCCCAAAGGCGTAAAAGTTGATGTGGCTATGGATCACCGTTGGACGTGACATTGTCACACGGGTGCTGTGAGAGGGTTTGTACTAATCCTCCTGCTTCCATGTTTGAATGTTCGGTACAGGAAGCGAGCCGCCGCAAAGCATCTAATAGAGCGCTACTACCACCAGTTAACGGAGGGCTGTGGAAATGAGGCCTGCACGAACCGGCTTTGCGCTTCCTGCGCCGCTTTCCAGCGCATGGATAACAATGCGGCCGCCGTTAAGGCCCTGGAGCTGTATAGGATTAACGCCAAACTCTGTGATCCTCACCCTTCCAAGAAAGGAACCAGCTCCGCTTACCTAGAGAACAGTGCCAAAGGGGCCTTCAACAACTCGGCGTGCCAGGACGGGAAAATGAACTGCAAGGGCCTGCATCCCACCAGGGAGGACTTCAGAGGTGAGCCTAGCCGCGGGGGGGGAGGGGAGGCCGGGTCCTGGTCCTGCTGCCATCTAGAAGGCTGGACTTTTTGTGAGTGTTGCATAGTTTGAAAGAAGTTTGGCAGCTGAGTGTAGCTTAGGGGGGGGGGGGAAATGAGAGCCAACTTACTGCACAGCATATTCTGAGCTGGGCCCCAGCACCCACCGGCACGATATCGGGTGTCTCTTTTGCCTGTGTTGGTAGCTGCTAAACATCTCCAAAAGACACTGTGATGTCTTGTAATATTGTTAGCCTGAAAGCTTTCTGTTAGTTCTGCTCAGTTCACCCTGTTCTGCTCTTGATGGAGAGCACGTGAATTACATTTTGACCCTGCAGGAGCTGCAGTATCACGATTGAAGGAAATTCTGCTGTACTTCGCACTCTCCCTCCAGCAGTAGAAATCTATATATGGCCCCTGAGCTATCATGAGTCGTGTTCTGTTTTGATACTGCAAATCAACACTAATCTTTTCCTATCCTCTACAGTGTGGTTAAAATGACTTGCTTTTTTGGCAAATGAAGGATTACATTGATGCTGAATTTTGTATTGAAGTCAAACAAGAGGCAGGTTTTTTTTTTTTTGTCCAGAACGTATATCTGATAAGAGATTGGAGAATTAATTTCCCTAATATTGTAAAGACCAAGAGACATACAATCGAATGTATTGATCCCTAAACCAACCCCTGTTAGTGTTTCTGCATGCGTATTTACTTTATATTTGTTTTCATAGATTTGAATTACCTGACAGAGGAGAAGGTGTATGAGATTCTGGACATCTGTGGTGAGAAGGAGGACTACTCCCCTCTCATCCGCGTCATCGGCAGGGTTTTTTCCAGCGCTGAAGGCCTGGTGCAGAGCTTCCGCAAAGCCAAGCAGCACACAAAGGAAGAGCTGAAGTCTCTCCAGGCCAAAGACGAGGATAAGGATGAGGACGAGAAAGAGAAAGCTGCCTGTTCTGCTGCTGCTATGGAGGAGGACGCTGAAGCCTCCTCCTCCAGGCTAGGAGAAGGTGCCTCACAAGGAGACAACAATGTTCACAAGCTGGGCCCCGACGAGGTGTCGGTGGACATCGAGGCGGTACGGAGGGTTTATCACAAACTTCTGGCGAATGAGAAGATCGAAGCGGCCTTTCTTAACGCCCTGGTGTACTTGTCTCCCAACGTGGAATGTGACTTGACGTACCACAACGTGTACTCAAGGGACCCCGACTACCTGAACTTGTTTATCATTGTGATGGAGAACAGTAACCTCCACAGCCCCGAGTACCTGGAGATCGCCCTGCCGCTCTTCTGCAAGGCCATGAGCAAGCTGCCGCTGCCGGCGCTGGCCAAGCTGGCTCGACTGTGGTCGCGGTACAGTGCCGAGCAGATCCGCCGCATGATGGAGACCTTCCAGCAGCTCATCACCTACAAGGTCATCAGCAACGAGTTCAACAGCCGCAACCTGGTCAACGACGACGACGCCGTGGTGGCGGCCACCAAATGCTTGAAAATCGTGTACTATGCAAACGTTCTGGGCGGGGATCTGGACATCGACCACAACGAGGAGGAGGACGACGAGCCCGTCCCTGAGTCCAGCGAGCTGACGCTGCAGGAGCTGCTGGGGGAGGAGCGGCGGAACAAGAAGGGCCCCCGCGTGGACCCCCTGGAGACGGAGCTGGGGGTGAAGACCACCGACTGCCGCCGGCCGCTCATCCCCTTCCAGGAGTTTGTGAACGAGCCGCTCAATGACGTGCTGGAGATGGATAAGGACTACACCTTCTTCAAAGTGGAGACTGAGAACAAGTTCTCCTTCATGACCTGCCCGTTCGTCCTCAACGCTGTCACCAAGAACCTGGGACTCTACTACGACAACAGGATTCGAATGTACAGTGAGCGGCGCATTACTGTTCTCTACAGCCTGGTCCAGGGGCAGCAGCTAAACCCCTATCTGCGGCTCAAGGTGCGCAGAGACCACATCATCGACGATGCCCTCGTCAGAGTAAGTCTTGCCGGGCGTTTTGACCAAAAAGTACATGTGAACCTGATTTGAAACATTGCGGTGGTGATGTACAGGTAAGGCCGTTTCTTTCTGACTTCTTGTTTTGCTGATGCTTTTCATGATGAATATGAGTGACTGGAAGACTGAATTGTAGGGCATGAATAGTGTTTGAGCTGTTAACAGCTGTGCCTGATAACACTACCTTATCAATTGCAGTGTACTGTAGCATGGCCTTGTAGTTTGTGTGGAAGAAATGTTAAAAAATGTAAAAATCAGTTAATTGGGGTTTATCCAAACAATAGGTTGTGTTGTTTACATATTATCAGCCCATTTACTTAATCATTTCTAAGTATTTTAGCCAGTATTATGGTCACTAATTATATTGACAGTCTTATCATTGCCTTATTCAGATTTGGATTTGACCTTTCATGTGACACATGTTATCAGTACAGAATGTTTTCTATCTATTTTTTTTTGGCTGTGCCTTACCATCCCTTGCGATTTGTTGGAGAGGCAAATCATGACCATGTGAACTTGATTTTTGTGCTAATTTCTATAGCTAGAGATGATAGCCATGGAGAATCCGGCAGACTTGAAGAAGCAGCTGTATGTGGAATTCGAGGGAGAGCAAGGTGTTGATGAAGGAGGGGTTTCCAAAGAGTTCTTTCAGCTCGTTGTGGAGGAAATCTTCAACCCAGATATTGGTAGGGTTCTTTTCCCTCCCTGGTCACTAACCATGGACTAACATTTGGAGTAATCATTATTCAGAAGATCAGGGGTTGTCGATATTTTGTCTTTTCGCTCAGTTTGCTCGCCATCTATGAAAACATTTTTTACCTTTTTACCTCTCTTTGTCCTGCTAGGTGACATTACTGAAAAAAACAACCTAATAGTGTGGTTAGTAAGCAACACATATTCTTTGCACTGTCTTTGCTAATGGCAAAGAGGCAAAATGGTGTATTTTTGGTCTACCAAACTTAGTGGCAACTTTCGGCAATGCTCTGCAAATGTTGTTGGTTTTCTGTTTGCTTCCTCCTGCAGGAATGTTCACATACGACGAAACCACAAAGCTGTTTTGGTTTAACCCATCATCCTTCGAGACTGAGGGCCAGTTCACACTCATTGGTATCGTCTTGGGCCTGGCCATTTACAATAACTGCATCCTGGATGTGCATTTTCCCATGGTGGTCTACAGGAAGCTGCTGGGAAAGAAAGGAACTTTCCGCGACTTGGCAGATTCCCATCCGGTACTTTTCCATTACTGAAATGATGCAATGTCAAACGTCTTTTTTTTTCCAGCAGTGAATTTAGTTAAAATGCGACCTGGCCCCCTCTGCGCCTTCTGTAGGTTCTCTATCAGAGCCTGAAGGAGATGCTGGAATACGAAGGCAGCGTGGAGGACGACATGATGATCACCTTTCAGATATCACAGACAGACCTGTTCGGAAACCCCCTTATGTACGACTTGAGAGAAAACGGCGATAAAATACCAGTCACCAACGAGAATAGAAAGGTGTGTTAGCCTTTGCACGCTTCCAAACACTCTGGAATAGCTCTGCATAGAACTTTTGTTTTTCTGACTTTTTTATTTTTATTTTATTCAAACTGTAGTATTGCAGTTAATGACCCTTCACTCGACCAATAAAAGTTAATTGGATTTCTTTATGACATATCTGAATGTACTAATGATAATGCTAAAAAAGGGCAAATGCCATTTCAATAAATCAGTGTAATTGATTAAATCAGTTAAATGCTCTGAGAAATTTTTGTTTGGCAGCAAATGAAGGCAGCATATTTTTTTGGTCAATAAGTTATTGTTTGGGTAAATGAATGTAAAATATTAAACTTTCTACGTTTTAAGGGTGAAAAGCTGCTTGTGTTTCTGTCCTTTACAGGAATTTGTTGCTCAGTACGCGGAGTACATGCTCAATAAATCAGTAGAAAAGCAATTTAAGGCATTCAGAAGAGGGTTTCACATGGTCACAAACGAGTCACCCTTAAAGTATTTATTTCGGCCGGAGGAAATTGAGCTGCTTATCTGCGGGAGTAGGGTAAGGACGCCCAGCTATGGTCAATGTGAAATTAGTTCACATTTAGTTCACAATTAGTTTTCCATGTGTGGTCTGCCTAAGACCCCTCGCCTTTAAACACGCATTCTGCTCTGATCTGCTTTTGCGCCAGAACCTAGACTTTCAAGCACTTGAAGAAACTACAGAATATGACGGCGGTTACAGCCGAGACTCCAGTATTATTAGGTAAGGAGATTTTTGGACTGTATGGTTAGTGGTCAAGTGGTTTCAATTTATGATTCAGAGTTGCAGGAAAGGTAATCCTAATGTAATAAAGTAAAAATTCAGTGGGAATCCAATAGATTCGTTTGGTTCAATAAATGCTAAATAATGTGCTTTGTCAGTGGGATTGGGATGTTCCTGGCCTCTCAATTGAGCGACTATCCATTCAATTTGGAATGTACATTCAGTGACTCACGTGTACAACGGTCTACTACGGTAAAAAAAAAAAAAAAAAAACCTTATTGCAGGCTTTTCATACTTTAGCTCTGAAACCCTGTGTGTGCATTTGGGGCAGGGACTTCTGGGAAACTGTGCACTCTTTTGGGGAGGAGCAGAAGAGGCTGTTCCTGCAGTTCACCACAGGCACCGACAGGGCCCCCGTGGGAGGACTGGGCAAGCTCAAGATGATCATAGCCAAGAATGGCCCTGACACGGACAGGTGAGACACAGAGAGTTCACCAATGCATAAAAGATGCCATGCGAGGTTTTCCTGTGTTGGTGCGCAGAAAACGGCAGACTAATTCAGCCTGTAAATGCTGTATTTGGATTTTAGGGTGCTCTTGTTGAGATTAACGTTATTTAAGGTGTGCGGGTGAACCTGCCGTGGTTCACACATTTGTAACTTACTCTGAGTAGGAAACATCTGAGTTGCATTGATTTGGGCCTGTCGCTCTCCTCCCTACCTCCTCGCAGGCTGCCCACGTCTCACACCTGCTTCAACGTCCTTCTGCTCCCGGAGTACAGCAGCAAGGAGAAGCTGAGGGAGAGACTGCTGAAGGCCATCACATACGCCAAAGGCTTTGGCATGCTGTGAGGCTCAGCCGAGGCGCGGGACGGACCGAAAGCTGTGCCCCGCCCCCCGCTTTCAGGAAGCCTTCGGAAAGCCCCGTTCAGAGCAGAAACCCAACCAACAAAACGGAATACGCACACATACATATAAATATATACACACACACACACACACACACACACACACACTCCCCAGTGGCCAACACTGAAGAAGGTCCTAGGCGTCCCCTTGATTGTTCCTCCCTGCAACCCCCTGCCCAGGTCTGCACAGGTCAGTTCAGATGGAACAGCATAGAAACCACATACGTACGATCAAACTTATTTTCCCCTCATGTGTGAATTTTCCATTCGTTTTCTAGTATGTACAGAAAAAAGATTTTTTCCTTATTTATTTTTAAGGGATAAATCAGTTGTTTTGATGTATTCCTGGAGTTAAGTCTTTTTGTGTTTTTGTGGCAACGGTTGGGGATGTGAAAGATTAGTTGCAGAAATGGCCTCATTATCTTAATATCTGCAAAAGAAATGGGGGAAAGAAAACTATCACTTTGTCTCTCTATTACCCCCACCCATGAAACCTGGCTTTTCCTTTTCCCAAGCCCACAAACCGGGAAAGTTCTGGAACTGTAGAACCGAAGGCTTTGCTTCCTGCAAAAATCAAATCTGTGCGTAAAACGAGCTAAAATCTATTTTATTTGCGATTTTCCTGCTTCACATTTTTACATGGGACTCGACCTTGAGAGATTGTGTTCCCAGTGAAAATAGTTGCAATTCAAAGCAAACCAGAAAAAGCTACGAAAAGGCGAAAGATTGTTGTTTAATTGTAGAGATTGTGAAAGTGCACTTATGAAAATTTTCAGAATGTTAGCAAAGTGCATTGCCTGTGTTTTCCACTACATTTCAAAATCAAATTGAACTCAGTCTTCCCGGCTAGCTCTGTTCCCGGCAGTGTTTTGTTAAGGGCCGTACAGTTAATTTCAGGAAACGCATTCACTGTGTTTTCAAGGGATATTTATGTAACTGCATTGTTTGATGGCTTTTTTTCTGATAGTTTTGCTGCTACTTTTTGGCCAGTGTCCTGTAACTTTAAAAAGCTTCTTTCCGTTCTTATTTTTGATTTGTTAGAAGGCATTTGTTTTTTTCTGTTATCCACTCCAAAACCACCTTTAACATGCTCCTTTGTGCTTTCTGAAGAGGCAACATAAGGGATGTTTAGGGAGGAGGTTGTTTTGTTTTTTGGTTTTATAATGCAGGACCTCAGACTTTTCAGAATGTTTCTGAAAGCCAAGTGTGGAATGCCACCTACAGCACTTCAGTGAACTGTGTTGTTTTAATATTTTAGCAGCTATTGGTTCACTGCAGAGTTACTGTGACCTATATACTGTAAAGTGTGTCCTAGGAAGGAAGGCTGCTGGTATGAAACCACTATACTGATGTGCCAAGTGTACCCGTTGAGAACCCCCCCCCCCCCCCCAGGCCATGTAGTGCGAAAATCTGCTTTAATAACGTGTGCTCTGATCCACATGTGTTTTTGTTTTTGTTTTATTTTAACTTCATGTACATGTGGTTTATACTACTGCTGATTCTACGGATCTGAAGGCATCAGTGTTCTGGATACTAGTAAACCTGAAATGTGACATTTAAGCAGATCTCTTAAGGGAAGCAGCTCATTGTTTGTAGGTTTATCTGAAGAGAAAAAAAGTGATTAAAAACTGCAAAAAGTAACATGTGGTATGTAAACATGATGCTCAATAAAAGTGACTGCATTTTTCATGGTGGTCCTTGAGAAGAGTCAATGGTGCTTTTACTGAAGCTTCACTGAAGTGCACTGCAGCAATGCAGTGGGTTCTGCGTTGTTTAAAATCTGCTTATCACTTTCAGTGCAGTGCACGTGGACATCTTGCTGGCTTGAGCTTATGATCTCTGGAAAGAGTATGTCTAATTCCTAGCAGTTTTTTATTATTTTGAGGAAGGAATCGGGTTTTACCAAATAGGTGCAGGTTTAAACTGCAGTGACCTAAATACTTCCAAATAATGCTGTCCCAAAAGAACGTCTGTGTGAAAATGTCTTATTTTGGGAACTAATGTAAGCATTGCAAGTTAACAATATTTTAGTGGTATTATGCAATGCTAATAACCCTAAAACACTTCAATAGGTTACAATATATGTTAACTAATGTGGAGACTAAAAATCCTATTTTACCATTCCTGGAAATGCATCCACCGAGAGATGCCACATTTCGCCATCCGCACAGCATGCTTTTTTTTCCCCAGCAAATCTGGATTTTGAATGTACCTCATGCATTTCTGTTTTTGCACGTGCCTAGGTGTTACTACCTCATGAGTAAAATTGTACACAAATGTGTTTAAGGTTCACCCCATGAAAAGCCTCTCTCTCTCTCTCTCTCTCTCTATA
>JAOVYW010000064.1:743352-763637 GCA_025775045.1 Hiodon tergisus | reverse complement strand
TATATAATCGGCCATCACTGAGAGTGATTTAGTGGTGCAGCCGTAAGGGTTGTTGTCTATCCACTTCCTCTCCTCTGTTCTCCCTGGTGATCCGGGCACAATAGCTCTCTAGGAAGAGGAGTTCGGGGCCTATGTTTTGTGCTGGACTTGGCAGTTTAGATTTCTGATAGTAACACTCCTGCTGACCAACTTGCTTCCCAACAGACACTTGTCTGCCGCCTCCTCCCACTTTGCAGCACTCAGGAGCTGGTGGTTCCACCATCTGCTCCTGTTGATGTCCAGGCTTTCCTCCAGCCCGTAGGAGTAGTCGCTCAGAGCATGTCGCTGCTTCTGCGGCAGGTCCTTCTCCTAATCTACAAACTGATCGATCCTGACACCGAGGTCACACCCACTGCTGGCAGGGACATGGGGCTTTGTTTCGCTATCAGCCTCCTTAGCTGTTGTAATGTGTTAGCTGAGCCCTGCACTGTCCGCGTTCTGCTAAGCGAGGGTCTGCTGTGCGAGGGTCAGCTGCGATCTCCAGAGGTTGGCCTGAAGGTGGTCATGGAGGTTCTGCTGCTCCAGAGAGAATGAGGTCTCCACCTGTCTGGCGTTTCCACTAACATTCTCCTCTCTCCATTCGAACGAGACGATCCTCTGGGACCTTTCTGAGTCACTGACCCTCAGTGTCTTTCTTGCTGTGCTCCTCCAGTCAATAAGATGGAAATACAGACCAAACAAAATGTAAATTTGTGCTATAGGACACCAGCAAGCCTGTGATGAGTTTTGCTCTAATTCCCATGGAGGTCTTGTGGTTGCTCAGACACAATTTTTAGCCCAGCCCATGCTCATTGTGTGTTGTCAAGGAAGAATGTGAACTCATCAGGTTTAATCAGTCCAGATTCACCAGTGAACAGATCAGTGAAGTTTGAGTGTAAAACAAAACAAACAAACAAACAAAAAAAACACATTTGGCTACTGGTGATAAAACGTCTGTTCTGCAGTCACTTTAAGAAGTCATATCAACTCCGTCCTAACCCTAACCCAACATAACCTTGCACTAACATGTTTTCAATGTTCAACCTACAAGAAGCCTTTAATATTAATGTATTTTATTATTTTATTATTTAGTGAAACAAAATTTTTTAAATCAGGCTAATGTGAGCTTTCAGTTCCCTGTCTTTAATGCATGCAAAGTGTAACTTGAACAAACAACAGATTTGGGTGCTAAATCTGCTCCATTAAAATGAGGCTGTAACTGAAAAGAACATCTGGACATCGGTATTTTGCAATGTTTTTTATTTCTTTATTTGGATCCAAAAGCATTATGCTAAAAACATGCATAAAGGAAATTACATTGCACACATTTAAATGCTGATATAGTTACTGTTAGACATGTTTAACCCAGTCAAATAACCCACTCAGGCTATTCTGCGTATTTATACACATGCAGTGTTGGTATTCAATTTCTTTCTGCATCAATGGGGACTCTTCAGGGTTGCAAATTACTTTATTTTATCTCCAAGTGCATTTTATTCTGAATTCACTCACAGTGCTTTTGTATGTCCATAATGAACAATGCAAACAATATTTTCCTAAAACAGCTATGTGGTATGCTTTAATGTATTATCATATCAAAGATCTATAATGGACCCATACAGGAAGTAAAAAAGCAAGATCAGTCCTTTTCAGCCTAATGAAATTGTTATCTTGTCAAATCATCACACGGCCCTACCTTAAAGGCTATATCAGATGACTGAAAAATTTATGATTTTCGAAAAGATTAGGGACTTCTTGACACAGATTTACACAGTTGTGCTGACAGACTAACGAGCTGGAATTGATGATTAACTCTTTGAAACTATGTTTTCAAAACGGGAATTGCTGGTTCTGAGATACAATTACAAATAAATCACTTCAAACCATTGGAGTGATGTTCTATCAGATATTTCCTGACTTGGATAAAAGGCTTACACAGCCAAGTATTGTGGATACTGAAGTATCGTCAGCTAAGCACATGATAGTTCAGTACGCTTTACACCAAGATGACTGCATACTTATGCGTGGAAAGTTTGACACTGACAGGTAAAAAGATTAATTATTTTCACACATTACCCATGAATGACAATATATAATTTATAAATATTTCTGCATATAAATTTTAAAAGTATCAAACTAGATTTCAAAATTATGTTGAGAATTTTACAAAAAGAATTTTTTTTTATATATATATTCCAGTTTGTATAAAATGCAAACTGTAATACTGCTCATGGTACTATTTGTCCTTTTTGACTTCAACAACCTCAGAAAGGTCTTCAACCCTTAAGGTCTTGACTCTAGCCTCCATGTTAGTGATCCTCTGCTTAATCTTGCCCTGGCTGGCAGTGTACTCCGCCATTAGCTTGGCAAATTTGGTCTGCATGACATCCAGATTGGACTCCAGCCGGATGATCTTCTCCTCCATGTCCTTTGGATCTGCCCCAGCATTGGCCACGGCCTCATCGATCAGGTTGTCCTTCATCAGGATGGCCTTCCCTTTTTCCTCCAGCGCCTTTTTGGCGTCGGGGTACTCAGTGAGGGCTTCCATTAAGTCGTCCTTGGAGAGAGCGAAGAGGTCAGAGTAGCCCACGCTCCGGATGTTGGCTGTTCTTCGGTTGCCGGCCTTACTTCCCTTGATGCCAAGGATGCTGATCTCGCCGAAGTAGGCGCCGTCGCTAAGCACCACGAACTGCGTGACCCCGTCGTCCGCTACCACCGCCAACTTGCCCTCCTTGATGATGTACATCTCCCTACCGATGTCGCCCTTCTTGCAGATGTAGTCGCCAGGGCTGAAGACCTGCGGCTGCAGCTTGAGCACCAGCTCAATCAGTAGACCAGCTTCGCAGTCCTGAAAGATCCGCACCTTTTTCAGTGTGTCCAGATGGACGTTGATAGCGATCTCTGCCTTCAGCTTGTCTGGAAGGTTCTTCAGTACCTCCTTCTCGTCACAGGTCTTCTTGTTGGTCCAGAGGTAGTCAAACCATTTGATGACCCTGGCCTCCAGGTCCTTGGTGACCTTCCGGAACTGCATGTACTGCTTAATGGAGTCAATCTTGGCCTGGAACTCAGCACGGGAGGCGTTCATGTTGGATATCATGGCGCCGACGTTACCAACAATGGTGGCGAAGATCAGCACGCCAATGAGGAAGTCACAGACAACGAACAGGTACTCAATGTCCCTGACAGGTGGAGGCGTCTCTCCGATGGTGGTGAGGGTGAGAGTGGACCAGTACAGGCAGTAGATATACTTCCTGGCCAGGCGCCCATACTCAGGGTGGCTGATGTTGGGGTACACCCAGGTGTCCGAGCCGAAGCCAATAGTCTTGGAGATGGCGAAGAAGATGCAGGCGTTCCAGTGGATAATGATGAGGATGTAGAGTACGAGATTGCTAATTCGGAAAATGTTTGGGTAGTTGGTTCGGGTTTCTGTCCGGTCGAAGAACTCAAAAAGACGTGAAATTTTGAAGAGGCGGTTAAACCTCAACTCTGGGTTGTTATACCCTACTTTCAACATGAAGATATCTGTCGGTATCATTGCAATCATGTCATATTTGAACTGCTGTGTTTTTTTGTAGTTATCTCTTAACTTCTTTGCGTCTTTTACAAGCAATCCTTGCTCCAGGAAACCTGTTTTTTTTAAAGTAAAACATTTTAACTCATTAAAATTCCTAACAGTTTGCGCTTAAAAAGATAAATTTCAGTGTTTATCCATAGGCTGTATCCTCCTTTTTTACTTTTGCATCCATTTTTTAAGGTCAGCATAGAAACAATAGCTGTAAAAACAATTGAAGCTGTGTCTCACCTGTTCTTGATCTCACAAAAGTGTCCATATAATAGATAACATCTGAAGAATAATCCAGAATAATCCACAGTGTTGTGAAACTGTTCTGGAGCTCATTAAAGCAGGCCCTACAAAGAAATGCAAGGCAAATGTGTTGAAATACAGTTTGGAGTACATGGTACATTCTGAGGTCAGATGCTGTGGTGCATTTGTACAGACCTGGTCACAAGCATCATCAAGTTGTACATTGCTGGTGCGGCAATTACTGTGAGCCATCGGTAGTACAAGTCTGTGGACGGGTCCATGATCCACACTTCCTTTCTGAAAAATAACATTACATCATTGTAGCAAAATCACTGACATTGTGTTTCTTTATACTTGACCTTTTTTCCCCCTTCTGTTGTCAGGGCACGGTTTTGTAAGAAGTGTTTTATTTGGCAGTGGGTTTGTAACAGGGCATCAATATCCTGTCACTGGTGGTGGACGACGGAATGATGTCAGATGGACACCTAACCCTTTTACGGGCTACTCAGTCTATGAGCTCTACTCTACCTCCTACCAACCAATGAAATACTCACGGTGGTTCCTCTTTCTTTTTATCATCTTTTTTATCATCCTTCTTCTCATCTTTTTTTTCATCCTTCTTTTCATCCTTTTTTTCATCCTTCTTTTCATCCTTCTTTTCATCCTTCTTTTCATCCTTTTTCTCCTCCTCTTTTTTGTCCCCTTCCTTTTTGTCATCTTTTTTCTCCTCCTTTATTTCTTCCTTCTTGTCCTCTTTTTTGCTAAAGGTAATGACGTAGTTTTCACATTGTTCAGCTAGACAGTTTCTAAGCAAAATGTATAGGACTATCAGGGTGGCTACAGCATGTCGCTGAGGGGATGGAAATGTAAAGAAGGCCTAAACGTTTCTCTAGAGGTCTGTTTGAAATGTTACTGGAGACAAATGTATGTTTTGCAGGAGTGGGATCCAATTATGACTTTCAATTATTTACAATTATTTACACATCGAATAGTTATTTTCCTTGAATACGATATCTATATAAATGTCCTGCTTTTGAATGCTGTGGTCTGAAAGCTTTATTGAATTAGTACCGGTTTACAGTTAGCCAGCAGGGGGCAGCAGAATTGTCTAATTGCACCATATTGGCCATCAGTGACGCTGAGGAACTCACACAATTCCCATTATTTTTCCAATGTAGACATTCAATATAAATGATTATAATGCGATTTAAAATAAATCTAGACTGGAAAATACATTTATGACATTCAACTGGCTTTCGACTTCAATCTAATAAGATTTAATTATTGATTTTGTGTTAGTCTGAGGTTATCGTTTTTTTTCAAAAATGACAAATTCCTTAAAGAGTTTAGATAAGCCTTTATATAACCAACTAGCTACAGTTCGAATCAAACGGCATTAACCATTTCTTTGTTATTATTTTTCGTATATATTTTTAGTTTATCCTAATGATCAATAAAAAGAAACCCCATTGACACTCACAAAATGAATTCAGGGGGAAAATTCAGGACAGGGGGAAAGACTAATTTAGAAGAGATCTACTAAAGCTACTCTATGTTTAGAGCTTGATCACTTACTCATCTGTGTTGTTGCAGTTGTTGACGTTAAGACTAGCCAATGGCCAGTGACCAATACGACTTCAGAAAGCGCAAACAAAACAGTGAACTTGTTACAGTCTTACTCACTGAAAAACATTGCGCCATTGGAAGACACTTTCATAATGAAGAGATTTCAACATAAATTATGATATAGTCTAAATCTAAATCGCTGCAAGGATTTTATTACAAGGGGATGCCATACATAATGCCTAACTGAACCCTTTGACTGGCAGTATTATTTGCTGAAAATAAAACAATATTGTGTCAGGTACATCAATTTCTATGTTTTCGAAAACATACAGTTACAATGTAGGATGTTGTTGTCATTGTTTTCATCTATATTGTCACTACCTCCACCATCCCTAATTTTGCCACCATCTGGGGTGCTGTTTGGAATCATTATAACTCTTTCTGCCCCTATTTTAAATATTCAAAAAATATACTCTAAATAGTAGTATTTTTATGTAAATGACCTGGCATGTTTAGTTGTTGACTGGGCAAAAAGAATCTAGTACTGTGCAGTAGATTTTATTTTGCTCAGTCAGCAACTAAACATACAAAATAAGGAAATTAGGAAAAGTTAGCAACATTATAAAAAGTTTTTTCAATTTGTGAAATATAGTCAAATATAATTTACTACTGATATATCAGTGTGACAGACATGGCCGCCACAGTTAATGGAAAAAGTTTAACTCTCGAGCAATAATGCAGGCCAGCTACTTTGATACCCTTTGTCATCGCTTTCATAGACAGCCAGTCATTTGATGTGACTAAACTGAAATGGGCTAGAGAGATATAGAGGCCCCTGGCCTTTTTATGACAACATACTTCCTCCTCCGTGGCCGATCTGGGTGCCCCAGGGAGGACTGGGCATTGCTCTCCCTGCTGGACGCCTCGTTCAGTTCTGGTCCTCGAAAGCGCTCCAGGAAAGAGTCGGGCCTCTCTGCTTCGTGGGTCCATCTTTGAGAAGCCCAGGTCCTCAGCATGTAGATGAAGCGGGAGAGCCTTAGACAGGCAAGAGCCATTAGACAGGAGTATCATGCAATCGTGTCTCATAGATACAGACTCATATATAAACTTTACTCAGGTTTGGTTATTAGCAGGGTCATTGGGAACTTGTTGCTCTGGGAGCATTAGCGTGGGGGCAGGGGGGGCTGTGAGATGGGTCAGGGGTAAAGATGGTCTTTATTGTGGGACTGGGTCAGGGCAGCAGGCTACCTTGCCATGGCTCCAGTGCCCGTGAAGGAGCTCCGGCGAGACTCTGGTAGCCTGCTGGTAGCCACGGAGGAGACCCCCTGGAGCTCTGAGTAAGTGTCGTCACAGAGAGAGGGGGCCCTGAACAAAGAGAGCAGGAACACGCACGCACGCACGCACACACACACACACACACACACACACACACACACACACACACACACACACACACAACAACAACCCCCACACACGGCCACACACAGAAACAAAAAGACAGCGAAAGTGAAACAGAGCAGAGATTTTCAGCATGTTTTGAGTAGCATACCTCACAATTTCCTCCCTTTCCTTTTTAATGGAATTACAATTACAATTACAATTTTTCCTCCAACAATAACGGATCTAGGAAGTAAAATTATTTGTTATTCCCCATAAATGGCCTGTGAAAAAGGACTTCTCTGCAGAACCAAGCTTTTTAATTAATGCTACCAAATAGTTTATAATTCCTGATACACCATTTGGCCATCAACCAGTCTATTTTCTTGTTTTACCAATGTTTTAAAATATCTGAAATAATAATTTGGTATGTATGTATGGAGTTTTTGAAGTATTTTCCTAGAAATAATGAGAAACTATTTTCACATGATTCCTTTTTATCCCTTTTCAAAGTTGACTAGACATAGAGTCACATACACTTTGTTTCAAATGTCAATTTTGGCTAGACTACTGAAATATTACAAGTTTACAAAACTCTTTTTTAACAGACATATATATGTTAATTGATCGTTTTTGTGTTTGTATATACATATTATAATGTGTTGTCAACTGAGATTTACCATACTTCATTTGCAGAAGATTACAGTTTGGAGTAGAAAATCAAAATCCACTTCCTGAGTTTTAAACGGGCTGCATTTTTATTACGTTGGTAATTTGTAAAAAAAAATAAAAATAATAATAATTTAAAAAACCTCATTTCAGTTTTATGAAAGATTGTAGTGAGTAATTACCGTAGCAGATAAGGGATTCCAGGACAATCAAAATTGAACGGAACCAAGGGACTGAGGGAAGGTGATTTCATTATTTTTGATAACAGATTTACCGCATAGAAAGAAGGGCAAACATGTATCTTACGCTGGATGACTGAATCTCATGCATTACACTCCTGTCAGATTAGGTTGCTTGGGACTTAACAGTCAATGCTAATGAGCGTGTGTCTATTCCCACACCACAGTGCTTGTTGAATTGTATAAAGAAAAAAAGCATACATTAAATGTCCTAAACGGATAAACTGGGTGACAGTATATAGCTCTGTAAATTGTTTCTTTCCCAATTTAAACTAGAAAGAAACTTGGCCTTCTTGAATGAGAAATATACATGACCCGGTGGAAATATCGCTGTACCTTTTTTATTTTATTTTTTATATCACCTCATGAAGAAACATAATACAAATTGCAGTAGGAAACTTTAATAAAATGTTAAGTTTAATTTGTGTTATGCCTGCCTATTCTTTCCTCAAGAACCTAGTTGTTTTCAGGAGCTTTGAAGGAAGATATTCTCCCAGGGCAGAGCTGGTGAAAGCTCTGACAGGTTGTAGGTACAGAATGGGCCACCAGGGGCAGCAGTGTTCTGCCCTCCTGTCAGCCTTCATCTCTGATGGACACCATGTTAGGGAAGAAGCCATTTTACTGCCAGATAAGTATTGCAATCGGCAGTGATTTCTCACACCAGATGCTTGTGGCAGTTGATGAGTACCTCTTGCAACCTCAGGCTTTGTTGTCCACGCTCGCTAAAGGATTATACACGTCTCAGGAAACCATGACATCACCACGAAGATAATGAGAAAGAAGATCTAACCCTTACAAAATTATTGGAGGCAAACACTTCTGTTCAAAATGAGGAAACACGCGCGTAAAATATTTCGCATGATTAAGTCTGTTTTACGAAGGAGGTTGAACATCAAACCCACACTGAATCATTTGTTTAAAACATGTGCATGTGCAGTTGAGCCAAGCTTGTCTCTCTGACCTGCTTGAGCCATTCTCCAGGAGGTCCAGGTCATCCTCAGGCATTCGGGTGGACAGCCGCTGGTGGCTGGGGTAGGACTGCTGGGTGGAGATTTTCGCCATCCTCGTTCACAGGCTGCTGGCCAGCCACATCGGGTTGCTGACTGACAGCTGTGGGGGTTCAACAGGGTGAACGACTCATGAATCTGCATGCTACTCTCAGTAAACAAGGCCTCTCACTAACCATACATTTAACACATTTCACCTTCCTGAGTGTCTAACCCATTTATGGAACACAATATTTCCCTACAGAATTAAAGCTCTGTTGCTCTAAAGCAAGACTATACCAGGATATAATGTGGAACAGTGGAATATTATACAGAGACACCAAAGCACACAGTATCATAATCCCTTATGCTCTGGTGCCAGTATCTGACGATTTGTGAGCATCAGAAATTTATTCAATTTAATATGAACAGCAGAAGACAGGAAATATGTACTGAGTGGTGATGTGATTGGCGATCCTTGATCAGGTTTTATAAAACCAATTTCCCCACAGATGAGGCAACAGTCTGACGGCCCTGGCCTACAGATATCTCCTGATTACGTGTTAAGCAGCAAACGGGATCAAAGCTCCAACTCTATAAGAGATCACCTTGGTCCTTAAAGAGCCATGTCATTGTTCATTATTATTCAAGGTCAGTTCGAGTTTCTTACTTGTGGTTATATAGATGTGGTTATTTTGAAGAGCAATGGTTTCTTTTGTCTAGGTGAATAACCAGATTTTTGGTATATGTCCCTAACAGTTCCACCAGATTTTTAGTCTCTTTGTGTCGGGAAAAAATTAATTATCCATATGGGTGTATTTCAGTTTTTCTGCCAAGGTTTTTCTCTTACTGTGGCCTGAAGAGTGATTAGACTGATAGGATCAACCTGGCACACGTGTAGTAACATGTGCAAAATGGTGTCACGTGAAGCTGATTCAGCATCAACTCTGAGGAAAAATACATGGAATCAAACCAAATTTGGGCATAATAAGTAGCAGTAAATTAATATTTTACCAAATAAAGCAGAACAATAAAGTGGAAATATATTACAATGATGCAATAATACTGTGACGAGAAAAACATCATGGCATCCAAGATGGCTGTTTCCTCAATGAATCCCTTGACCACTAATGAGTTAAATGTTTTTTCTTCATCTGTGTGGCTTGTTAAGTAAAGTTAAATTTTTAGGGGCATTGTAGAGTGTTAACTGTCCTGTCTGTGAAGTGTGCCAAAAAATTAAAAATTAGAAAACAGTTTAGTTTTGGGAAAACAGAGGCAACAGAGAAGAATTTCGACATTATTGTCCAAAAAAAAACTATTGACTAAACGCACACAGTCATATTACTGACTAAATGCACACAACATGCAATTAACATGTTAACATGCTTTACCGAGTTCAGTTCAGTTGACAGATTTAAGAACATTACGTTTGTAATCCTGTTTAGCAACGCCACAGTCATAGCTAAATATCGAAATGCAACTTGCCACAAACTTTAATACAAATACACACATATATATATATATATATATATATATTTTTTTTTTTTTTTAAGAATGCAGTTTATAGATATTTTGACAACATCATTTATCGGTACTAGGCAATGTACAAATACTTCCTTAGTGTGGCATGAAATGTCTTGAAAAGGCAGAAACAAGTGAATGTCAGAAGCCTTCATAACCGGAGTCATGATCGTGATTGCGGTATGACAGCTTTAGAATGAGGAAAATTAACTTTCACTTTCAGATATTTTTTCGTGCCTTATTATCCTTTTATATATTTTCTTCCGTCATTAATAACTATTTCATAAATTAATTGAGCAAATGAATTGCTTTATGGCCTGCACCCTTGTTTGTCTGGGGTTGCTCCTCGCATTAAACATTAATTTTCCCTGAGTGTCTGCGCTGTCACTGTTACATTGTTTTCACTTATCTTAATACAAAGGAATGCGATTTAATAATTAAATACTACGCACATTTAACACTAAATGACTGCAACCTGAAACTCATATTGACAACTTCACTGAGAGAATCGGATCAACATTTTTACTTTGGGCGAGCTGACGCTAGGAATTTGTACAGCCAAATTAATACAGTTAATTGTATATTTAGTTTAATTTCTGAAAAAAGTCTGATGTAGAAAAGGTTTTTAATTATAGAATACGTTTTTATCTTGGACAACTGAACAAGTGGCTTAAGCATGTAAAAGTAAATTGCTGGATTTTAGTCTGTGGACGAAATTTCTATAGATGATCACTAAGGCCTTAGTCAATGTGTCAAACATAAACATGGCGTCTAATATCTCCACACAAGTTAAATAGTTGTATTAACTATCTTGAATGGAGACAACCTTTGATTAATTATTAAAGATAATTCTTTTTTTTCTTGAATGTCATCCTACCTATGTGTAATACATGTGTGTATGTGTGTCTGTATGTTTAAGACCATTATTGTAGTCGTATACATATTTTTATATAGTATTTATAGAATTTTTTGATGAAAAATAGACTAGAGAAAATATAACGGTTATGTAAATTTAATAGTATTATCTTTGCGTTTCTCCTATTAAAAATAGTGCTTGTTATTGAAATAGTCTGGCGTTTGTTACTGAATAGTAGGACAATGTAACAAAATAAATTCATTTTATTAGTGAAACTTCCAAATAAATCATAAAGAGAACGAGGGAACTTTATAATGGAATCTCCGTTGAAACGAGGCAGACCAGTCGCAATTAAATCAGTTTTTAGTTTTTTTGCATTTTGTTGCATTAATGATAATCTCTTCAAAACTTCTGTGCTACATAAATCTTACCACTCAAGACATAAAAGAGCAGCAATTTAATCCAAGTACAGTTTTCAAACATGTAACACCCAACAGCAATTAGTATATGTACCTGAATGTAGAAATTATGCCAACTGTTGTCCGCAGGAACTTTTGCAGGAACACTCTTGAAAAATTATCCGCCTCGGTTTGATTGAAAATAATCCCATTTTCAAAAGATAAATGTTATCCTGCGTTCCCTTTGGATATCATCTCCCTTCTTTAGCTGATTCATAGAATTTTTCCATTGTCTATAATATAAACACACTTTTCTGTTCAATATTTTTCAACACGATCTGGTTTCAGTACCCCGGACAGCTGACAGCTCCGCGTTGAAACGCGATGTCACAGAGCACAGTCGGGCGTACTCTCCCTCCCCTTCGATCTTCTCCACTGTAGATTTTCAAACGTCACACAGTTCTCTTAATATTAATCAGCTGGGGTCACTGCAAATCAACTATACCTCCAAGATTTACGACACAACAAAACAATATCACCTGTGTACTTGCAACAAATATATAATTATTATTTCTGCAAACTTTAAACATTTGTAAAACAATAAAATATACGAATAAGAAAATGTCATCGAGAAGTTACTTGGTCATAAAAATGATTCCACTCTTCGGTGCTTCATTAAAATGTAATAGTTTATTATTATTATTATGCATCTGAACGCTAGAATTCGTACTAAAAAAGACATTTGCCCTGTTGCCGACCTATTAAGTAATCAAGTGTAACAGCGCTTCTAGTTACCTATACATGTGTTTTTAGGTATATAGCAGGAATTGTATCATTAAACCAGTCGATAAGGCGTAAATAATTGTGTTGCTGGGTTCTTAAATAATTTCTGACAACATATATTCTTCTCTGTGGTTTAAAATGTTCTTTTTTGGGTCCTTTATTTTTTTGTTCCATGTTGCATCAGGACAGAGCCTACAGACCAAACCTCTGCATTAGCAGTCTCACTACACAAGCTCTTGACTCAGGTAATATCAGTGAATATCAGGTAATCTACAATTTAAAGAAGACATGAATTTACTGGTTTGAAATACTCAACTTAAAAAATAGTTTTCCACCAGGTTAGGAATAAGAAACAACATTCAGTGGTCAGGAACTGGAAACACTGGAATCTGTTTCCTCCAGCTTGCCTTCAGTTCCCTCTGTGAGTCTCTCCTCCTCCTCTTTCTTGGTTAGCTCTATTCGTTGTTGACTGTTGTACAGCTGTGACGCCTCATTGAACTGTTCCTCCGAGAGCCAGAAGCAGTGCTGTATTTCTGAGTGATGACAGCTGTCAAGCACCCACAAAAACAACAACTTGTCATCGTAAATCACTTCTTCACTCAACCAGCACCTGTTCCACCACAATGTACCAAATTTATGTTCCACTGTGTGCTTATTACACTAGCAATGAATGCTGATATGGTTGACGTTGGTGGTGGGAAATAAAATTATTAATACTCTGAGTAATATTCTCTCAAATCTTCTGAGAATGTTCATTCACACCAGATAAATAATAATCACAATATCAATAATAATATTTCTGATCTTATGTAAATAATATATACATTTGTTGCCATATTCAATGACTGTTGTATCAAGTAGATATTAGAAAAATATAAATAAAATATTGTGTCACCTTTCCTGGTTGATGAATTGAATGTACACGGAGGAGCCACTAAATCCATAAATAACACCAGGTAGGAAGGTGTGTGAAGCCATGTCTGCCAAAGCCAACACATAGTCTCCTGCGGCCAGGGGGTGGGCCGGGCTCCATTTTCCAAAAATCCACTCCAAGTCCTGGACTGCGGTGGTCCCGTCAGTCCAGCGGATGAGGTACTGCCTCCCGTTTCCCACTCTCTGCTGCACCTCCGCTGCCAGGCAAAGACAGGCAAAACTCAAAACCCAGAAGGGGAGAACTGATTCATCTCAATTCTATGAGAGACCACCTTGTCTTTGTCTATTGTCTGACAAAAGGGAAATCTCAGCAGGACACAGACGGCTAAGTAGAAATTAAAGGTTTTATTTTAGTGTACTATCATAGCAGTTTCAGTAAACTGAAATAAACTGAATATCACAAAGTAAAAACGATGACAATGACAGCAGCTTAGAGGTGCAGTCAATTTCCAAAATGGCTTTTGTTTAAATCACCAAGGCGATTCCTAGTCATACGAGTGAAATCGAAGTCACCAGGGGGAGTTGATTAATATCTGTACTACCAAATGCTGAAACAGATTCTGTGAAAGGTGGTGAAAGTGATTTACCAGGGTGATAGGTCCCAGTGTAGTCACGTCGGACTATCACTGGCTGCCCAACCCACCGCTCTTCGCACTCCAGGATGTAGGCGACATCTGTCTCAAATTTCTGAGGGGAAATCAGGTAGAGATCCTCCCTGGAAACCAAGGCCTCAGTACCATCGTAATATCTCACCTACAACACCGATGTACCAGAGAAAACTTGTGTAAACAGTTGGTGTAGTTATTGTATTTGTTTTCAGAGTTAAAACCCATCGAGGGGCACTGCTATTGTAACCATTGAGGGACTTTGAGAAGCAAAAAGATAAGGGAAATTGTTGGAGGTTGGATAAAAGTACCTTCATCTGTAGGTCCACAGTGATATTCAAGATTGCCCCAGGACAGTAGTTTTCTGGGTACAGTGGGTTTGCACCAATGACAGGGTCTTCTACCTGGAAGGTAGTTCAGTGCAGGTAAAACAACTTCATGGAACACACACTCAAGACCTGGGGACACGCCTAGGACAGGCAAGATCTTGTTATGCAAAGTTTGTTTGCACTGATGGCAACCACATTCAGGTGCCAACTATTAAAGTGGGAAGGAAGGAGAAATCAGAGTTGGTTTGGTTTGGTTTGATTTGGTCTGGTCTAGTCAGTGTATTTCAGGAGGGTTTTGTAGATTTATTAAATAGTTAAATAGTTTATAATGTTTGAACGTGGTCTTTCAGTATGTATTGTTTCATTATAATTTGTTTAACTTTGGTGCTAGGAATGCCAAATAAAAGGTGTTAACACCCCGGGTGTCCCTGTCTCCAGCCGCTACCGGACCACACACGTCCCAGCGTGCCACAGCATGCAAAAGGTATCCCATTCTGGTAAAAGTTTTTAATTTGGATAGAAATATGTGTGCTTTTGTTAGGATTTAATTAACCCTTAATTAACCCCTACGTAAACACCCTTACTATCTTTTCATGAAATTACAGGCAATATCAAAATTTGACCCTTTGATCAATACTGCATGGTCTTAACATTGCCATTGTCTGGAATGTTGAGCTGCACAATATCTTGCAGGTAACAGATATAAAATGACTTCTGTGCACCATAAAACACGTTATGCTCAAAAAGATTATTTATTAATTAATATAAATATGAAGTAAAACTGGGTGAAGCATGTAAGATATAATTTTTCCTGCATTACACTATGGCAGTACTTTACTTGTCAATTACTTTATGAATAAATTCAGTGTGGTTAAATAATTATCTATATCTTTAAGAATATGTATGGTCTAAATTTGCGATGGAAACTCCAGCCCTCAAGGTTTTCATGGTTTTATAATCACCTCCAAATTAGAAACAAAGTTACACCTGAAACACCTGATTCCCAATACACATAGTTATGGCATGAGTTAGAATGAAAACCAGCTGACCTTGTGCACCTTCAGGCCCAGAGTTTGGCATATCTAGGCTAAATAGTCAGAGCTCCCTGACAGTGGATTCAAATAATTACAGTTTTTAAAATGTTTCTTTAATGGTACAAGCTGATAACCTTCATCTCTTGGTTGGAGTCCTCTCCCTCTGTGATGATATCCTCCCTCCAGACTCTCTCTAGCTGTCCCACTCCACTTTGTACAAAAAAGCTCTGATCTCCACACGCATGGACCACTGAGCCTGGTGGAGAACAACAATTTTACAGAACGTATTTTACATCCACCAGGGCTTCAAATTCCATACGTTGGACTTTATTAAGAGCTAAGGCTATTTATCCAGTGTAGGTAGGGTGACTTACTACGATGGTACCAGCCATCATGTGACCAACGTGCCAGCACTTTCTGTCCAGGACTCACTTTGGGTAAGAGGAGTCTGGCTTTATTCACAAACTCAGGTACACCTACTGAGTCATCTGCAAATGAGGATGAGAAAGACACAAAAAATATAATTTCAGGCAGAGGTTTGATAAGGATGAAGAAATGCATTGGAAGCAGAAAGTTGAAACAGTATGCCACATAAGTTATTTGATTATTTATTAAGTTATTCTGATACAAATGGCTACATGTAGATCCATGGCTACACACAGATGCTTGATAAAATATCTTCCGAAAAAATGTGGCCAGCACAAAATGTTACTTTTAGTTCTCCATTATGTGCTATTAATCTAAGTTTACAGGTTGGGACCAAATCAAAACTTTGGGGATCTACTAGTTACATTTAATATATTCCAGTTTTTTGTCTTATTTCTTCTACTCATAAAAATAAAAGTCTATTAAATACAGTTTTAATAAATGAGATTAGCAGGTTGCCAGATTAGCCCAGACATTGTAACCCAACATTGTAAGCCAAAAATGAACAAAATATTAACTGCAGCTGCCACACAACAGGATATATCTAACAGGCTTATCAAATGTGAAGCTGATGTCTGTACTAGGATTGGAATTTCCATTTTGAAGAAATGTAATGCAAGGCCTGAACATTCATGTTGAATGGGGTTGGAGTTAAGCCGCCACATCAGGTCTTGTCCGGTTGATATCCTGATATAGAGGAACTGACTGCATTTTGGGACAAACACTCTCTGACCAATCACTCTGCAGAAGCCCTGCACTGACATTAGTACCTATACCCTCAATGAGCTTGCAGGGGAAGCAACGTGTAAAGAAGCCAGCATCTACCTGATTGTCCTGCATTGCATGTGTAGTCTCAGGACATAATAGGGACATGTACAATTGCTGTGCCAGGCACCAGACTCACCAGTGGCCCAGCATAGACAGTTTTAATGTACAAATCTGCCACTATGACAGAACAGCATCATCAGAATACAGGGCCTCAATTTCACAATTTGGATATTACATATTAGAAATTAGTATGTCCACCCTGGAAGTACTTTTGGGGAGGACATAATAATGAAAGAAACATAAAGACAATTTACTCATTACATAATTTTCACCTCAAATTGATTTCCACAATGGACCATTCAATATCACTGACTAAACCTTTGCTCAGCGAGGGAATTTGAACATTGAAGAGTCTGAGTAAACCCCATATAGACACAGAGTTCAAAAAGTTTAACCCTTCTCTAAGGAATCACAGTAGTCTCTGCCAACCTATAGAGAACTGGGAAACCTATAAGGCAATCAGCAGAACATCGCCTCTAATCTCAGATTAGACCTCAACCCCCATTTGATCTTCTTAACGCCTCTTTTTGACCAAGCATAGAATACATGAAGGTACTGTGGAGCCCATCTCAAAGCTTAACTACGGTTGGTGGAAATCACCAACAGTGAGTAGATGTGTGTTCATAACAAGTGGATAACCATGGCACCAACCTATAAATAAAACAGTAGGAAATAGTTCCAGGATTATTTTAACAGGACAGCGTGCTAATTCAGTCGCACTACAGACAGACTGTTGTCAACCTAAGAGGAGAAGCTCTGTAAAAAAACATTTAAAAGAAAGAACAATGCAGTTTAAACTTGCGTTTAAAGAAAGAACAACCACGTAAACTGATCCAAAAAGAGACCAGGAACATAAAGTAGATTGTTACAGCAAATTATTGCTGAAATAAACATTATTTTTTATAATAATTATAAATATTTTAAATTATAGAATATTATTTACTTTGTTATTTAAAATGTATTTTTTGTAAAAATAAAAAAAAGAAATGATTTCCTAGAACATGATCTATAATTTGACCAGTTAACTTTCATCTTTAGTTCATATTTAATTCAAACTTTCAGTTTCTGTCAATTTGCATTGTATGATTTGAATGCTTTTCTAAAGCTATTAAGCTGATTAACTGTCACCATCTGTCAAAAGGCCTGTTCTCTGTTGTCACATGCAAACATTAATATGTGTTCAAGTGATATGGTTTTACTCCTTAAAACTGTATTCATACTCCCAGTAATTATAAAATTTCTAGTTAGATATTTTAGATGTTTTTACAGGGAGCCTTAATGGGTGGATAACAATGACAGAAAATACTAGAAGGGAATGCATAACGTCCCATTTTATGTCCAATTCCGATGCAAATGAGTGACAATTAGTTAAAAAACATGTCAGTTTCCCTTAAGATTTTATTCTAAGTTTGAACTATTAGTGTCTCAGGATTTCCCCGAACAAGACGCCTTCGCTTCTCTTAGCCAGGGGATAAGCAGCTGCGATGGGATTGCTGCTAATCTTTTGATGCCATTTGGGCACTAAACAAACCAGTGGCCGCGGCAGCTGAAGCTCACAGAAAAGGAGGAGGAGTCTCAGCACAGATCGGAAATATTTCAGTCTTATTGGGCAAAGGCTTGGATGGCACACCCGTGTCACATTGGGCCATGCCAGTCAGCCATGATTTTTTATGTATCAAACAAGAATACAAGTCAGAATAATCACTGACTTATGTCAGAATAATCAGGCGTTTCACAGAATTACAGCCTCAGACAAGTATCACTTCTCCAACAGTCCAATCAGTGGGCTTCGGACTTTGCAGGACTGCTATCAAAAGAAAACCCTATTCAGATTTACAAAGCAGTACTTGATTGAATAAGTATGAGCAAATGATAGTGCGACACAGAAGCTTATCTACACGGAAACTAGGGCATGAGAGATGCATGTTAACCACAATATTATTTAAATATCTCTGGAACAAAATCACCCCCTTTACCTTGTGTAATAAAGCGCCACAGTGGCTCAACCCTGCAACTCGGGGAAACAATGAATGTCTGACATAAAAAAGGGAAAAAAAGAATTTCTCCTACCCTGCTTCTCCTTAACAGACCTCAGTCAGGTGTACTGGGATCAATTATAAATCTCTTTTCACAAGCAGCAACAGGCCATTGGTAATCACTGTGAAAAGGCCTGGGGGGTGCCAGGGAGCAGCTCCAACTGAGCCCCTCCCCTCCCTGGTTAAACACCCATGTCACATCCGCCATCTCTGACACCCGGTTAAGGGTGGGCAGGCGAGTTCTGGGTCTCTTTGCAAAGCTGCTGGGAGCAGGGGAGGGCCATGCTGTTCTGCCCCGTTTCTGAGTAGCATTAGCTGAGCCGCAGGCTTCAGGAACGTGTCGCTGATTCAGTGTGATA
The DNA here is from genome assembly GCA_025775045.1 of Hiodon tergisus. Lineage (NCBI taxonomy): Eukaryota > Metazoa > Chordata > Actinopteri > Hiodontiformes > Hiodontidae > Hiodon > Hiodon tergisus. Next base: position 744,869 of record JAOVYW010000064.1, on the reverse strand, counting down.
GAAAAAAATAAACCCTCCACCTGGCGAGACATACGGGCAGGTTTAAACATGCCACAGTACAGTAACTCTGGACCAATATGTCTTGCTGCTAAATTTCTTTTTTATGTGATCTCACCAAACTGGTAACCTCAGGTCCACCTTCACCTGAAGCCAGTTAACAATAAGCTGATTCCACTTGATTACCATGACAGGCCTTGGAGACCACCCTCCTGCAGTTCAGATAATGAAACCAGCGTCATTTAACCCAACGCCATAGAAAACCTAACAAAACCATTCACATGCTTGAGGTGGATGCTGCATTTCTACAAGGGAGTAGAAGAAGGAAGGCCAGTTGCAAATTTGCCCAGGTGTCTAATGGAAGATGCTTGAGGTTGTTATGCAAAGGCAAGTGGGTTTGCTGAAAAGGTTCCAAAACACATCATTGAGCATGTAGTAGGAATTAATTAACTGATCACAATACTTTTTGTATAATTATCCATACTACAATGCTCTGTTTTTTTCAACTTCAGCCTCCATAATTAATTTGTTTGTTTCATTGTCACAAGTAATAGGCACTCAATGGTATTGCATTGGGTAACGTGTTAAAATATAGCAATCTTTCTCATCTCCATACCGTTCAATTTTAATTAGAGCATTTTCTGAAGGAAGGCCTATATGTCAGAGGCCCTCAAAAGGATTTTGATATTACACACACACACACACACACACACACACACACACACACACACACACACACACACCTGTTGCATTAGGTTTAGAAAGAAAATAACAGTGAGGGCCCGAGCTTACCTCTACTCTGACTGGCTCCCATAGTAACTGGAAGAATCAACTTCTGCAACTCTTCAAGGATCACTTGAGTGGTCATTTGTTCCGGCTCCTCCTGTCTGTCACTGCCCACACCGGGCTTCAGCAATGTGTGCCTCATCTCAGACAGAGCTCTGACACAGTTCTGAATCTCCTGCCATGACCAGCATACATAGATAATTACATTCAGACATACTATTGTAACTATATTTAACACAGTATTTAATCAAAAAGTATATTAATGAGTTTGTGTGCTATTCCAACAGCTGTAGACCAGTGAATGTGAGAGCAACAGGAGTCCCTTACTTCTTGTTGACCTCGATGCTGTCCCAGGGTGTCCAGCAGCTCCTGGGCCAGGGCCTCTAGGTTCCCGGGAGCCAGGAAGGGAGAGTTCCTTTCTGGGGGAGCCTGGCCTCTGTGGAGGCGACGGGCTCCATGAACGCTTTGCGCTACCAGGGGAGTGGCATACCCGCCGGAGATGGGGGCTTGGCTCTCAGGGGGTGACTCGAGAAGGGTCACGAGAGGGGAAGAGCTGCTTCTCTGCAGCTTACCTCCCAATTTCTCCAGCTCTGAAACACACACACAGCACGTACTAAAACATCAATGTTTTACAGCTCTGAAACACACACATAGCATGTACTAAAACATCAATGTTTTACAGCTCTGAAACACACACATAGCATGTACTAAAACATCAATGTTTTACAGCTCTG
>JAOVYW010000064.1:696015-725317 GCA_025775045.1 Hiodon tergisus | reverse complement strand
ATAATCACTGGCTTGTAGCGGAGGTAGTCGGTGGCCAGGAAGACGGGAAACAACAGTGCCAGGTAGGAGTAGGTCCATACTGGGTAAATTTGACTTACAACCTGACATACGAGGGGATAAAAACAACATTTGAAAAGCTACCCATTCCCCCCCCCCCAATAAAGAACAAGCGCTACATTTCACAATAATTCAGGTTAAAAGCCATAGGTGAACACTACTGTTATACCCTAAAGAAAGGTACTTCATTAGAAATGGTTCCATTTAAACAGCTGCATAAATGGGTAGTATCAAATTGTTAAAATTGATAATACTAAGCATGTACCTCAAGCAGATGGATTAAAATAGTATAAGCAATTACAAGTTGCTAAACAGGCGCTTTTATCAAAAGCGACATACACAGCTTACAATTTCTGCATTCATCCATTTGTACAGCTGGATATTTACTGAAGCAGTTCGGGTTAACCTTGCTCAAGGATACAAGAGCTGGGTGGGGATTAGAACCGGCAACAACAGGTTACAAGCAGATCAACTTAAACACTACACCATCAGCTACCTCCAGCATAGTATATTACAACACATTTCTGTATTTATCAAGATCAGCCAAGTGTATTATGTGGATTGAATGTTATTCACCTAAAATTGCAAATTACATAATGTTTTTTAAAATTATTAGTAAAGTACTTAAATCGGCCACTCACTTGGGTTTCAGTCAAGTTTTTGCCAGGTCCCATTAAATACGAGGTAAGGAATGGTTCTGAAGGTCTTATACTTGAGAAAAAACCATAAACACACAGTAAAGCCGTTGGGTACATCCACGTTTCAGGCATCTCAAACCTTGAGGGATAAACTTATAATCTAATATTTTTTCATTAAACAGATAGGGGTTATCTAGCTGAAAACAATTGAACACTTGTGACTGTCTATTTTTAAGTGCGTAGTTACTGGTCTATATATAGTCTAGATTGAATATAGCAGACAAAAGTCAGAGTTGCCTAACAAAGAGACCCATAAACCCCCCACGGCTTCAAACATGAAACTCATAATTGGCGGATGTTTTCCACGTATTATCAAAATAAAAAAAATCATTTATGTGACGAAGCTGCCAGGAACTCGAGTACAAAGAGTATTTAAAAATTTTGATGAGGCTCTCTCATCAAAATGAATAAAGTTATTTTAAAGTCTTTAATTTTAACTTCCTTAATATTGCAGTCCGAGAGCTACAGAACAGAGATCTGATTAGTTATTCCCCATTGAATAACTAAGTAATGAATCCAAACTTTTTAGTTAGTGAAACCATTAGTAAGTGCTACATGTGCAAACTAAGATAATTTGACTAAAAGTCAACAGGGCTCTGTTATCTAGATAAGCAACTTCCTATTCATAGAAACCCTCTCATACCATATCATTTAAAGGGCAGATGAATTATATCAAAAACTTTTCCATGTAACATAGTCAAAGATTTTAATAAATGTTTAGCGAGTCGAGCACAAAGCAAAGACCCTGCAAAGTTTGTGGTACAAGTTTTATTGAGACGTAGTTAAACATTGAGACCCTCTCACAGCATTTACAGAACAAGGCAAAGAGAAAGTGTGTCCGTTTTACATTAGCAACCATGTCTAGAAATTACTTGTGGATAAAAGGAATGACGCAAGTACAAAACGAGGACCATAAGCGTTCATCTATAACTTCACCAAACAGAACGTGCACAGAAATTCATGAGACAAAAAGGTCTGCAAGAATAACTCCCTAAGCATTAGAATTAAATAAGAATGATTTAGCTGGTAAAAGAAGGGCAAGTAACAGGAAGTGGTGGTTATCCACAGCTCCAATAAAGGGCTACAGAGGTTGTCATTTTTGCCAACAGAACTATGCCTAGACTCTTAACGCAATTACTCTGAATTTCATACGTTCAACGATGTCATCTTCCCAAATGCTTGTGTGACTTTTAATAGCAATTCATATTTACACATCTGGCAGAAGGCAATTGTTGTTAAATAAAGCGAACAATGGTATTTTGAAAAGAAGAAAAACCCGGTGAGATAAGTTAACGAATTGTAAATTGTAAATGTGCATTGGCTTTTTCTTCCAACATACTTCTGGCAAACATGCATTTCCTCTGTACAGTGGATTTATGCATTTGTCTGAACCACCTGCATGAAAAAGTGACTAGATGGGGGGTGGGGTCACGAAATGATGAATTTCAAATGTCGTAGAAGCCTACAACTTGCCACTGTGTCAGCAGTTACGAGTGAATTCTCATGGCACAATGGTCACCGGTAGAAAACCACACACACACACACACACACACACACACACACACAAAAAAGCAAATGGCCACTAGAATAGTCTTAAATGAATAGACAGAAGTGAGCACCACTTTTTATGATACTGGAACTTAAGTCCTGAACCCTACACACATAATTAACTGCAGAAAACCAGAAAAGTCACAAACCCAGGGTAAAAACAATAACTTGACAACAAAACCAGGGGAGGAGCCAGGAAGCTGCAGCGCGAATTCCGCTGTACTGAATATGGCTGAAGCAGAGAGAACGATGATCCCAAAAGCCAGCGCTCACACAGAGAATGATGTAGGGAACATAAGCCAAATCAATCAATTCTGCACCATTACACACTGTAAAAGCTGTAGAGAGGTGAAGTCAACATAAAAGATTTTTGACCTTTCTAAAGGAGATTTTTGATAAACTACATTAAAAGACATTTGGTGAGCTAATTTCTGAGGCATAAACTTACTTAAAAATTCTAATTTGGTAAGGGTAGTTTATGGGTGGCAGTTACCATTTGTTAAATACAACCTGGATTATCATTAGAGAATCCGTATCAACAAAACTTTTTTGTATTGATTTTTCGTGCACAGGCACATAACTACAGAGTTAAGATCTTTCACACTAAAGCTCAGAGACATGTCGCTGCATAAAGCAATACATTTCTTTGTGGGGTTGAACTGGACATGTGTAAACACAACCATCTCTCTTTTCTCCAGAACATCCCATCCCCATGCAGAAGTCCCACCCCCCTTTGAATCCACGCAAAACCCCAATGTTCCTACAGTCACTCTAGGTGTGACACAGCCACAGAGTTCTGGATATTTTCAAGCTCGACAGTTTTGCAGATTTCATGTCTGGAGATGAAGCAGAGTTCTACATGGTGAAGTGCCTTGTATAGTCATATTCTATGGTGGGAATGACAGCTTGCACAAATTTCAAGAAAATCAGGAGATACCTGAAACCTTCAGTTAAGAAAAATGTTAAACGAAGGGAACAATAATCAAATGCCTTAAACAGCAATACTGCCCAGTTCACATAAAATAACTTACCTTTCTAATTCCTCTCAATAGACACAGCAGATGCCTGTTAAGTATCATTGCTTGCATGTGGACCACAGAGAGGATACATATGCACTCCAAGTTCTCCTCCTCCTTCTGCCACTGTCTCAATTATTTTTTTCATGACTTCTGCATGTCTAGAAAGTGGGACAGGGAGACAAACGTGAGAAGAACCTTCTGGGATTGGCACAGCCCCCCAGTGTCGAGCCACAGCCACTCACCTGCAGGGGTGCACCGAGCACATGGCAGGAGGGGGCAGGTTGGGGTGATTCTCAATGGTGACCGTTTTCTTTACGTGGTCCTGGCTGATATCCTCATACATTTGCTCTACAGTCAGGGGCTGTCGGTCCTGGAGAAGGAGAAACCATTTGCATAGAAATTGGAAGTATTCATATTGAGAACTACTACGCAACACTACTTGTTGTAGTAATCACAAGTCTGAAGGCTTGTGAAGGAGACAATAGTGGCCGTTCCCAGCACAGACTGATCATAAAAACTACTTTTCTGGCGAATTCCAGTCACCGTAACGCTTGCTTGAGTCACTCCACCAGAACTAGGAAGCTCAACACAAGCTAGAGAGATTTTAAAAAACAAAGTATTGATGGTGTGACTGTAGCCGGCCAGGGCGTGCCCGGTCCAGTAGCGGCCTGAGACAGGGATGCACAGGGTGTAGGACGCCTTTTATTAAGTTTAAATAATACAGCCAAGACGTCAGAACTCAAAGCAAACCATTTCCTAACAAATTCCAAAGGAAACAGCTTATATGGGGAAAACCAAATTAAAACATAAACCATCAACTACCAGTGTTTAACTTTAAATAATAAAACAAACCAAAGCACAGTCACCAAACACACAGACTTCCCATCCTAATCATTATCACCCTTAACAGCTCCGCGGCTCTCTTTAAAAAGTATCTTCACTACCAGCACCTGAGTGTGGTAGATGCAACACACCCACACTCAGGTGCACAATGAAGTCCTGGCTGTGGGTTTGGCCCCACATCTTGCCTATCCAGCGGAGCAGGCCTGGAAATGTCCCAAGAGCTTTTGGGCGTGGCTCCTGGCTGTATGCCACAGTCCCATTGCAATGAGAAACAAATGTGTTAATCTGATATAAAGGGACAGATACCTCGTCATATCCGAAGAGCCAGAGCCGAGGGGTTTGGTAATACTTGTCATAGGTGATGTAGAGGTCATAGGTGCGAGTCTGAAGAATGGCGTCTTCGGATTCAGCTTTGGATTTGTTAGCTTCCACCACTTTGCTAGTGTCAAGGGTGGCCTACAGAGATGAGGCATGAGAGGCAGGTCAGCCGCACAACCGGGGCACGCCCACATTACATTTTCAAAGCAGATGAGCACATCCTACCTCGTCTGTTTCCAAAAGTCCGCTTTCCTCGTACGCTGAAAGGATTGGATGAGATGAGCCGAGCTGTCGTTACATTGACCCCAGATTGTTAAGACAGAAAAGTGATGCACACAACTGTTAGACACACAAGAAAACTCTACCTTCCATGTCTGCTGCCTCTCCTTCCTCATCTTCCTCGTCATCGTTATCGTTTCCACAAGCAGCCATGTGCACATTCATATTTATATTGTCCTTAAAACAAACAAAAAGATTTAACTGAACTGTGTTATCAGCACTTTTAAAACAATGGGGTGCTAAAAGCCCAATAATAATAATACCAAGTACTGAACAAATCGGAACATAATCTTCTTGCTAAACAACTCATGCCTACCCTATTGTCCAACGTAATTTCTCGCACCGCCTCTGTCATTCCAGAAACACCTAAAAATCAATTTAGAAACACATACATAAAGGAAAAATACTAACTTAGAATTCTGTTTTCAATACCCAAAACTGTTTTGAGAATGTAGAGCACATTAACAACACGTTAATGGCCTTAACCTTTGAACGCAACGGATATGTTTGAAAAGTGCCTAACCTGAGTTGTGGAAGGTGTCTACCCATCCTCCATCTCCATCATCCTCCTCTATGATGGCCTCCAGCTCATCTGAGTACTCCATCTGTTTACAGCGCTTGTAACATGGAACTGCCAGTGAACACGAAGGCACACTTTATATAGCTTATCGTAATCTGCCTTCATAAGAATCTTGTTTGATGTACAACTGTTCACACTGAAAAACGTAACTTAGACACACACAGAAACAAAATACTCTTACCATTACGGGTTAATAAGAACTGCTTGTCCTTCGGCAAATAAGGTTTGACTTTCACCTCTTCCCCTGATGCCCTAAAAAAATGGCATGGTGATTATCATTAAAGACAATTGTTGTCAAAAAATTTGAATGTGTCCTATGAAAACGTGCATCCACAAACTGGGACTTGATCTGGATGAGCGTCACCATCCTGCCTCAATTTTCTCTTCCTTTATCTGCACCACTGTCTCAGTTCCCATATCCCTGCACGAGTAGCCCACTTCACCACTTCAAGATTCACTCCCACGCACACTCACCATTTCCATGTGGGGCAGTGATGGACAAGATGATCTCCTGCAGCCACAAACTAAAGAACAGAGACAAACATCCAACTCAGAAAGGAGAAGGATTAGAACAATTTACTACGTAAATGCAATGTGGAACATTGTCACTTAATGTAGTTACAAATCGAGTGCAGGTCTATTTTATGAGATGAGAGACGGAATTGCAAAGCACAGAGACCTTTTTTCAGAGGATGAAGCTCAAATCAAAATGGCTCATTTTAGAAAACAATTTACTATGGTAGCATGTTGGATTTTCAGAAACTGACAGTTCTAGAGACAAGAGAAATAAAAATAGAATTCATTCAGTACAGTAATTTGAACTTTACGTTACACTTTAACAATGCGAAAGATGTGAGAGTGGTTTATGTCATCCTTAAAAATGACAATACTCGTGAGTTTTTTTATACCTCTTCAGGTGTGATGACCCCTGTTTCTTTGAACTTTGATTCCTGTGGGGAAAATATGTCGAGTTAAAATCTGTAGCATACATATTCGTTATCGATATCACTTTTTATTTTATTTAGGGGATCTAGAGTACAATTTGCAATTTTCACCAAACACCTACAAAACACCTCTGCTTAACAGAAATATATTTTACCTGTTCTGACAAACATTCCATTTCAAATGGTTTGGAAATTAACATTTCACACGAATTCTATGAAGAATATGTCCAGAACCCAGTACAGCCATGCGTTTCCTACGCTTAATTACGGAGAGTCCATGCATGTGCTTTTTCTGCTAGTAAAAAAAAAAAATGAATGGGAACTATTATAACATTTCACTCAACCCAAGGAGATATGGCTAATAAAATCATTTATAGGTAATCTGCAACAAAGGCTTGCAAAGGGCACTCTTGGAAAAAAACATTTCTATTAAAAATATGATTACATGCATGATAACTGTAGTCTATACACAGCTATAGTAGCTAGATAACATTTCGGTCCCACATTATACTGTACAAATACAGTACAGTGAACTTCACACTCGTTTACCTGAATAACAAAGTAAAATAACTTCGGCACATTCAAAGCTGGCTAACAAGTTAGCACCTTTCCAATGCATTTATAAAGATATAAGTTAGCAAGACATGTTAAGAACTAAACCCCACTGCAAACACGGGAAATTGCAAAATCTGAAGTATATTCCCGAGAAGAAGAATATGTCTGTAGCCATTTATTTTCTCCATATCATCAATGGTAGTTTGCTAACTAGCTAGACCGTTCAGCTACCTTCAGTACTGGCGTGAGAAATTCGGCTACTCCCAAAGCAGTGCCTTTCACAGAATTTATGACGTTCTGCATGTTGTCAATTGATTTGTGGTCTCCCTGGTTAAAACTGTAGGTCTTAAATCCGCAAATGCTTTTCGTAGTAACTCCTATCTTTCGCAAAAACTGAGACTATTTACTGCTATTCCAGTGTTGGCCCACATGACCTCTGTCATCTGACAACTACTTCCGCATTTCAGTTCTCGCGAAACTTTGAGGTGAATCCTGAATCCTGGTGAAGAACATCTGAAACGTGTGACTAATTGATTCGATTTACTAAGGAAAACAAATTATCAACCATAACTTTCATAGCCTTTAATTATGTTTACATTTTAATATTTATTGATAACTTAGACATCAATAATCTCTGTAAAAGGTATTTAAAATATGCATATCATTACTACGACCGAGAATAAAAACAAATAGTATTAAATATTTTATTTTTATTAATGCATGCAACGAAACGAATTATTTAACGTTACTGCGCATGTCAACTTACAACAACACGGTAGGAAGTTGGTAAGATTGTTGGAATGTTGTAACGCTAGGCAGCGGCAGGTAGATAAAATGGCTTATTTATTTCATCGCAAGATATTTAATCTCTTCAAGGTAAATAAAATGCATTTGTTTAATTCACTTCCATAAATATAGTTTTACGGCGACTGTCATGGTGATGTTCACATTATTTCCTAAATTGCGTTATATTGGTCGTTGGTTAACTCCATGTGATTCATACGTAGCAGTGTTTAGGTTTTTAGTTGTTGTGAAACACCAGAATGGTTACACTTCCTTACACATGCTGATGTTTTTCTTAATCAACCGTAATGTTCAAAGTGTATGATTATCTCGCTAGCTAGTAAATATGAAGTAGCTGGCTAGCTAGCTGCAATATATCCTAAACTGTAATTGAATTAACGCGTTTGCAATAGTTATATTACTCAATTTTTATTCCAACTAAACTTTTTTTGTTAATATATATTAGCTAGGTATAAAGGACATTTCCATTTCCTAACTTTCATATCCGTGTCGTCATTTCTGTAGAGGTTTCTATTATCGGACGTGTGATATAGTAACAGTAATTAATTCAATCTTTTTATAACTGTTAAATGACGAAAACTTTGTTGTATAGTTGATCAATGGCATTCAATCGCGGCATGGCTTTGCAGCCACGTTATTGTTATGGAATCGATGGAGGTCCGCCCACACATTTTTTCAAGGTGTGAAACATTTCCAAAATGTTAAATAAATCCACACTGTATTGAAATCAACATTTTTTTTATTACATAAAATAGGAACTAAAACTAGCGTTTTGTTCTAACGACCTCCAGAATATATTCGTTTTTATTAAAATTAGAGAAACTCATTGTCACAACAGTCATTTCCATGGGAAACTAGACATCCCATTTTCAGTTGATCTATGTAAATTAACATCGTTAAAAACGTCAGTACTTGAAATTTAGAAAAAGTACATGGAAGAACTTCATTTCCTGCACACATTCTTATAAAGAAAATTAGTTATGAAATGTGTAAAATGTATCTGTGGTGAAAACCAATAACATATGTTAAGTTGTATCGAGTATAATAAAGTTTACATCTCCAATGTTTAATTTAACGTGATCATGGTTAATGACAAAGATGTCCCCTTGGAAAATATTTCCCTATGTACCCTTTTGCTAATTGTTGATATAACAAGCGGTCTAAAAAGTTAGCAAAAGGCATTTTATTTTGGGAGTTTTGATGATGGCTGTTCTTGTAATCCGTATGTTTGTGTGTTGTTTTTAGTGAGCCTGCTGTCTGAGGACAGCAGCCAGCTCTGATGGCGTGCATGGGCTGCCCCCGGTCTGGGCTGTGCTCGCGTTCCACAGCCTACACCCTGACGCTCGGCATGGGGTTCATCATTCTGGGGACCAGCCGCATCCTTCTCCTCAAGCTGTCAGCCAACGCTGGTACAGTTGTTGGCAGCAATGTTAGATGATGGAAAACAGTGCTAATGTTTACACCTTCATTTTTACACCTTCATTTTTACACCTTTTTTCACCTTCTTATCTGTCTGCAGATAATAAGTACGATTTCCTTCCTGCTTCTGTCAATCTAATGGCGGAGGGCATCAAGCTGATCTTTTCTGTGGTCATGTCTCTTCGGGTGATGATCCAAGGTAAGCCTGAACAAACTAAAGAATACCAGCTTTTATATGTTAATATAAATTATATTATAAAATGTAGGATAAGGTGCAAAAGTACACAGATTGGTGTGGCAAATTGCCTACATGCATTTGTGTTTATTGGATACACAAACTCTGTACATACCTGTCAGCATCCTGCCTGAAACTTTTTTATGATTTCTTTTCAGAGGGACGTTCATACAAAGAGTTAGGGTGCTCCTCTTGTTCTGATTTTATTAGCTACATGAAGTGGTGTATTCCAGCATTCCTCTACTTCCTTGACAACCTGATCATCTTCTATGTATTAACCTACCTACAGCCTGTAAGTTTGCACTTTATAAACTCAAATCAATCCTTTTGGATCAATTGTAACAAACATTCAGAATCAGTATAGAGTTGCATACTTGCTAGTATTGTATTATCTTGGGATCATTTCCAGCTGCATACTCGACATTTGTTGCAATGTACAGGCATATATTTATACATAAATATTTATTAGACCCTTACATAATTTTTTTTTTTTGTGTGTCCACGACATAATTTTTATTTTATTTTAAAAATAAAATCCCCAAATATAAAATACTCAATGATGTACAGTTATATAAGAGTAAAGCCGGTGCAATTTGGAATTCTGTTTTTGATTAACATCAGACAGTTATAGCTTGTATAGTGGCATCCAGGCTGTTTCAGGTTCACTTTAGAAATGTCGTTCCAAACAGCAAACCAAACTGAAGTGATGTATTGATTAAACAACAGAGTAGTGGAAAACCTTTTTAGTATGCATCTGATGAGTAACTTCAGCAGCCAAGTTAATTCCTATTGGTATTTTACTTGCACTCTCATTTTGTATGGTGTAACCATGGGATCATCCCCCTGCTGCTTTCAGTTCGTTGCAATTGACCCTTTCTGTTCATTTAATGTTACTATTCATTTTATTTTATTCTACCCATAGGCAATGGCAGTGTTATTTTCCAATTTTGTCATCCTGACCACAGCTATACTCTTCAGAATCGTGCTGAAGTAAGTGCTGCCCTGATCGTATATGTAGTTTTATTTTATTTTTTTGAACCTCACGTTTAGCCACTAATGGTTTGGCATGTTTCCCTGCAGGAGGCGATTATCCTTGGTACAGTGGGCATCCCTAGTGATCCTCTTCCTGTCCATAGTGGCTCTTACAATGAATACTGGAGCAGGGCAACACGCTACTGCGATTCACAGCCTCCACCCTAACCACATATCAGTCCCTTCCAACAGCTGCCTGCTGTTCACCCAGCTTGAGGCAGAGCAGCGGAACTACAGTAACTCCAGCTGGGCCGAAGGCATGGTTGGAGATGACTGGAACATGAAACTTGTCCACAGCCTCAAAGGCTTCGGTCTGGGGCACCTGCTGCTGATCCTGCAGTGCTTCATCTCCTCCATGGCCAACATCTACAATGAGAAAATCCTCAAGGAGGGAAACCAACTCACAGAGAGCATCTTCATCCAGAACAGTAAGCTGTACGTCTTCGGCGTGGCCTTCAACGGGCTTATCCTGGGCCTGCACTCCCAGTACCGCTCCCTTACAATGCACTGTGGCCTGCTGCATGGCCACAACATGTACTCCATGGCCCTTACCTTCGTAACGGCCGCTCTGGGCCTGTCAGTGGCCTTCATCCTCAAGTTCCGGGACAACATGTTCCACGTGCTGACGGGCCAGATAACCACCGTCCTTGTCACCTCTGTCTCGCTGTTCGCCTTCGGCTTCCAGCCTTCGCTGGACTTCTTCTTCCAGGCACCTGTGGTGCTGCTGGCCATCTTCATCTACAACGCCAGCCGGACAAAGGACCCCGAATATGCCCTACAGCAGGAGAGGCTCCGGGTCATCAACGGCGAGGTGTTCGAGCGGTCGCGAGGGGTGAGAAACGCTCTGACCCATCTGACCGCTGTATGAATCCTCTCAAACAGATTGTTTCCCATCACACATGCCAGGTCCTTGGCGAGTGATATGATTTTGAGAGGAAGGAAAGGAACCTGGTGCTTTACATTAAAAGAAAATTGAGCAGATTTGACTGACCCATGGTAGTCTGCTGATTCAGATAAATGTAATGTACTTGAGAGTAAGGGCAAAAGTTATTGCATGAAGACTTCAACAGGGGCTTTGTTTGGGTCCTATTTTACTGCAGTTTCACTCGTTGACCTATGGAGGGAAGCATTTCCTTCTTCAGTGACTTTGGGTTGCTGCCTGTAGCAGCACTGCCCTCAGTTTCGGGAGCTATACTGAAAAATTGTATCTAACACTGTCAGCAGCGAAAAACTGTAAAACAAACACAAAAAAAGTGTTTTGTCACTTACATCTCATTTGTAATCCAGAGTTTCCAATACATATTCATCACAGAGTGGTAATTATTAATAAGTATTAGATTGGAATTAGCTCTTGCACTTAGCTCTTGCAACTAGTTCCACTGACTTTCAAGCTTGTAAGGCCTAAGATGTCACGCGTCCTTGGTTCTGAAATGCAGGAGCACTGAACCTTACATTCCTCAAAGCTTTTTATTATTTTTATTTTCTCATAATGGACTTTTTCTGTGTTTTATAGGATGGTGAAGAGCTGGAGAGACTGACGAAGCCCAACACAGACACTGAGTCCGAGGAAGAGTCTTTCTGACAAACCGGGACCCATATGCACTGAGATACACTGAGGAAAACATCAGCTTGTGACTGCCTCAGAATACATGAATAAATAAGTGTTTAGCTAAATGTACCTGTCTTAAAGTGCAAGTAGACATTTAAAAATTAAAACTAATTTTTTAAATAAGTGTCTGCACCTTTAAGAGAATATTGCAGGAGGTGCTGCAATGAAAGATGTATTTTTTTAAGTGCCAAAGAAAGGATCCAGCAGTGCAGTCTGAGGCACGGAGATCATAAGGCCTGTGACGTCTCGTCTTAGAATAGTAATTCTAGCAGATTGTGTTCAAATATTCTAAGGGAATGCCCATTTCCTTTTATATTATAAACTGTTGATTTTTTTGTGATAATGTAATGATACATTTTTTTAAATAAAAACATTTGTCAAATGAAGGAATACGTGAAATTCATTATTCAAAACATCCATCACAAAGGATTATCACTTTTTATTTTATTAAGCTTAAATTTGAGTATACAAAAGCCCTTCCAGGTCAATTGGAGACCCATACATTGATGGCAGATTTTTTGGTCATCAAGGGTACATTTATTTAAACATCTCAAATAGTTGTGCAAAAGCAAAATAAATTAATAAATTAAATACATTTTTGGATGAGGGTTTGGATTGTTTTAGGAATGTTTTATTATTTAACCTTTAATCCCCGACAGCTGTATGTTTCCTTTGTTTTGTTCATTTGTGGGGGGAAAAATTTAATTGCCAATTTCATTTCACCCAATGTAGAATCAACAATTGTGCTAATGCGTCTCGCCTCCTCGCAACGAACACTTCGCCACACACTGGGGGGGAACAGAAGTACGACTGCTCTCCTGCAACCCACCCAGCTTCAGGCCACACTGAAGGCCATAGAGCTTGCACAAGAGGAACGTTGTTTCAATATGTAAAAAAAAAAAAAATTGGAAATCGATTATGGCATAGATCTAATGTACACAATGAGAAATTTTCTTTATGTGAGGTTTTAAATTTGCGTGAAAATCAAAATCAAAGTCAAAAAAGTTCAATACACATTTTTAATAGCACAACTGAATATAAATAAGAACATATGTAGCAACATTAATCTTTAAAAAAATGTAGGTTCCCATCAAAATCTGCCCAGTGACACAGCTGGTTGCAATTCTTAAAATTGAGCACATATCCAATAAATACAAATATAATGTGAAAAAGAAGACATCTATACACGTTTTTTAAATTTATCTACAATTGGGATGTCTATACCCGATAAAATACCCCCTTCATTAAAAATGTTAATGAAATAAGTCCTCTAAAACATGACGTTAAAACTATTGAATCCTGGGTGGAACTGGTTAATAGAAAGCAACCAAATGAAATCTGGCACTTCAACCCTTTCTACATCTTCAATGAAAATATAAACAAAGCAGTGAGGTCAAATGTAACGTTTAGTAGCCATATCCTTGATGATAGCCTTCTTGGTAACCATCTTCATAGCCACGGTGATGATAGCCATAGCCCCCGTATTCATCCTCGGGACAGCGCATGCCTAGAGACTGCTGGATGGCCATCTCCTGTCTGCGGAGCTGCATGGAGTCAACCAGGTCGTAAATGATGGCCATGGACCACATTGGAGACGGGTACCACGACTTCACATTTCCATCCTTCCCCACCAGCAGCATTGAGAAGTACTCAGGACTGATCTGGAAGTAGTTCCTGATGTCCTTCACCAGTGATGCTGAAAGGCCCTCACGTTCCACAGTTGCACTTCCTGTAAGCAAGCAGATTTACAAAGTTACTCAGATGCTTAGAGGGTTTCCTTTTCTAGCTTTACATTTAATCAATTTTTACAGCTGGACTGGGTCAAGTAAATCAATCAAAGATAAAATGTCAATGTGTCTCCTAAAATTTTAACGCGCAACCTATCCAATTTCTGAATACATCCATTTATACAGCTGGATATTTTACTCAAGCATTTCAGGTTAAGTACCTTGCTCAAGGGTACAGCAGCTGGGGTGGGACTTGAAACGACAACTCTACCTGTCACATTAATACACCACCAGCTACCCTATTTAAGTCCAGTGGCTTCCTATTACACAACCTGCTGCCTCATACCATCGTCACTGTCATCTGTTCACCTGTAATAATGTTTGTAAAATAGTTTGTCTTTCAATTAAAAATGTCAAGATGTTTTAAACCTTCAAAATTGCTGATGCAGCTAATGAAAATACAGGAAATCCTACAGGACAAGCACAAAAATGCTTGTGGTTGTGTAATTCTGGAAAATGTTCTTTTCATCCCCCTGCTCAAGCTGAAAAATATTATTTCTGTATGTGGTTTTGATGAATGCCCAATATGAAATTTCCCAGAATAATGAAATTTCCCAGAAGGATCTTTTTTTACTCTTCACTTTTTACACTAAAAATTAAGAACTTTCTTTTTCTGAACTCCACTTAAGAAAACATTAAAAATATTGCGTTACAGTGTAAAATGTCACACGTCTACTCCCTGCTAACCTGCCCGTAAAGTGACTATCAATAACTATGGCTCCAATCTTAGCTCCAGCTGCAGAGGCCCAGGTACTGCATCAGAGATAAGAGGCGGCCGGAGGAACCATACCATTGATGGGGTAGAGCTCCAGCACTCCGCCCATGTCCACTGCATCCACTCCAACCAGTTTCAGAACAGACACATGGCGCAGGCCTGGGAGGGCAGATACAAGCCAGTTGTTTTTTTACAAAGCTGTCATCATAGAGAAACCGTAAGGGAGAAACAAAGCATCATTATATACATATCATCCCAGATCCACATTGCCCGCTAACACCCAGTAAAAAATCGAAACTAAATCACTACAGCAAATACCAGGTACCAAGGTGGATTCCAGGATGGAGTTACAGTAAACATTAATTAACACAAACAAGCTAACTTGGAAAATATACTGATACTTCAATTCAATAATGCCTAAGAAAGGGGTAAATAGCAAAACTTGTGCCAATAAGATTTTTTATGAATTTGTGGAACTAAAGAGGTAGCAATTTCCCAGAGAGATTCCCCATTATGCCCTGCCATTAGGTCGCACAACAACAGGGGCTCAGGCCTAAACTTAAAATGCCCAATTTCTGCCCACACATGTTGGGGACAATATTTACACAAACAGGCGTGACCCATACAAACTTCATAAGTACTCCTATTAAACATCATGATTCGCTTAGATAAAGATCTGTGAAGATACAGCTACTATAGGTAGTATTAACCCCCTTGAACGTTACACAGTTTGCAGTGTAAAAAAAAAACTAAGGAATTCAAATTAAAAACTGGAAAAGTCTTTATAATATCAGTTTGTTATTATATTTCTAAATGTGCTCTGATGCAACCAGTTTCCTAGAATTCACATAATTTAATTTAAACAGAGTCCATGCCTGTCACCAAAAATTCCCAATCCTTGAAGATTTACCTTCCAGCAGGACAATGACTCCAAGCACACAGCAAAAGCAACATGAGTGGCTAAAATATACGAAAGTAAGTGAAAGAGAGTGGCCCAGAGGGGTGGTGGTTAATGTTTATCTAACTAAGACAAAAACATTTTTTCATTAGCTGTTGTTTCACCATAAAAATGATCTTAAGTGTTCAGGAGGTTGTATAGATCAAAGGAGAAAAGTGTAGAAGTCCAAGGGAGTGAATGTCCTGTATAGGCATTGTAGCTTTAACGACCAGAGCTATTTTCGCTATTGCTGCTAATCCAGCTCTGCTGTAGATTAACATGTATCTTAAACTCTTAAATTCATATGGAGTTACTTTCCTAATCCTATCTGATGCCTTTTTGATTGTCAAACTTCTATGAGAATCATAAAGACGAAATACTTATCTTTCCTGAACGGTGAACCCGGCAGAGGTATGTGGTTGTTTTGGATACCGACCAATTAAGTAAAAATTTGCCAGCTGACATTTTCTGTCTACATAAAAAACATTCTAATCGCATGGCATTGGCCAACAGCATCATCTGGGACTCAGCTGTGTTCAACCTTTTAAAAACAGAATGCAATAAAAAACTCAAATTTACTGTAAATGTCCATGTCTGAACCAGCCCCACTTGTCAGTAAGATGAATCTGTTACAGCATCTGTACTGGCAAAGACAGTGACTGGCTGATGACGGGGAATGAGTTATTGGTTCATACCCCAGCTGGGGTCAGCACACGTCTGTAGCACAGACTCACCCAAGTTGCAGGCCTGGCTAGTCAGGGCATAGAGCTGCTGCTGATAGGCCCATTCCTCATCATTGGGGGCAGAAATGATAAACAGCCTGCGTCTCCAGCGGAACCTGAAACCATTTAGTCCGATCAGCCAAAACACAAACCCTCTACAGAAGTGTCAGTGCACAAGCCGGCCCTGGACGGTTACCTAACACTTACTTAACTGTGCTTGTACCAATACATTAAATTGTGGTACAGGAAGCTCCTGTGAGATGTATTTCTACTCTATAACAGAACAGCATAAGTCACTTGTAAATATAACTTTAAATTTCAGATCCAGACAGTTTATAACACAACAGACCCAAGTCTGAAGGTGGAAAAAAACATCCACACTGAAACTGCTGGCTGTTCACATTATTGCGGAAGGCTAACGTTTTCGCAATCTTGTGATGCAGTCTTGTGACTATTTCCCCATCACAAAATTGAATTACTGAGAAACTACCTTGAGAGGAAGTTCTCTAAAGATCGGGGCTTGTCTTCCTTCTTGCACGTAACCCCTTCCCTCTTCTGTTGCTCCATTTCCTTAATGCGGGAGGAGAACGTGTCGATGTAGTCAAACACAGCTTTCATAGCGATCGGAACTTCATAGTATTGCTGTGAACAAGAACATAAGTAGACATAAGTAAAACATAAGTAACATAAGTTGACTGTGTGAAAAACATTTAATTTTGTTAATGTTTTAGTTTTTTTTAAAGCTCAGGTAATTTCTCAGAAAACAGTTGAATTCTGTGCATCTTCAAAGGCAGAGTGATGGCACATGCCCATGCCACATTGTTTCTTACTTAAACTAAACATATGTTGAAATGTTTCCTTATTCTCCATCCTGAGTCTGGTCTCAGAGTGAATGCTGGACGTCTATAACTCTACATAAGACCCCATAAGCCGCTCCAGATCAGAACAGAGTATCCAACTGGCAGACTACAGGAGATTTATTCAATTTTATTCAGTTGCCTTTGGCACTGGGGAGCACAGTGGTGGCTTTGTCAACGCCACCTGCCTGTAAACACACCCTCAAACCCGCCGGGACTTATTTAACACAACCAGACTTTGATGAGGAATGAATGAAAGCCCCATGTGAAAACTGGGTGACGCATATTCAAAACACACATTTTCAAAATGTCATGCCAGAGCATTTACATCGAAGAATCAGCTATTGCTATGTCACAGGTAGCCCTACAGACACAGAGATGCACCCCTGCCAGCTGGAACTGTGGACAGGGACTGTGGACAGGGGCTGTTCACCTCGCGAGCAGTGGGGGACACCAACCTTCACTTTCATGTCGAAGTCGGTCAGCACCATGAAGAAGTCATCATATGTCATCCCAAACTCTTTCCGCAGCTCGATAATGAGGTCCTGGTTTACAAGGTCCTCTTCTCTCAGGCCTTTCATGGGCTTGTCATGCTCTGGAAAAGGGCAAGGGTGATCCTTTTATTAGGCCAAAACTCTATTAAAATTACATCATAACGGACCAAACAATGGTTCTTTGTCCATGGCGCCTCGCCCCAATACCAGCCACATAACGTGTGCCTATTTTAGGTTACACACTACTGTACAGCTGAGTCAGACACAAACATGGGCTCCACAAGAAAAAAAAACGTCAACTAGGAATAGCAAAGTTGAAGCAAAGATAGGCGAAGAGGCAGTCAAACTTTTGAGGAATTTTCAGCTGTAATGATAACAATAAGAATGATAATGAATTGCATTAATATAGCACTGATATATTGCCACCTGACAGTGGTGGGAGGGGGTTCAATTCAAACCACCCTCAATGTGTAGCACCCACCTTGGTGATGCACGACAGCCATTTTGTACCAAAATGCTCACCACATATTAGAAAACATTATTAGCCAATTATACTGTGGGATGATTAGACAGATTGTCCAGAACTCCCAGGAACCCCCTACTCGTAACAATAAGTGCCGAGGGATCTCCTACAGCACAGTGTCCTCATCACTGCCCAGGAAATCGGGTTTCTGCTGGCTCCAGGGGGAAGACTGCCCCCTATTGGCCCACCAAGACCACTTGCACCAGTAACTTCATTTACCCTAGGAAGTCCCATCCAAGAACTAACAAACCAAATCCAAGGCACAAAAATACTGATAAATCTTTCTTTTTTATGCCATTTAAGTGTTGTCCCTTTCTGAAAAAGATGGTGATGATTGAGATGTCTTGCTGACCATCTCACACACAGACCCCAGGTGCTAATCAGGTGATCTATTGGACAAAAAAAAAAAAAAAGTTACATTGAATTATAAACTTTATTTCTATGTAGTAAAAACAACCACAGTTCTGTGGTTTTCTGCCAGCAGTGGGGGGAAGCGGGACATTTCATATGTCTTGAATGATGAGCTAAAAAGGCACCTGTGTCCAGCCCCTCACCCCTCTTCATTTCACTTGGCAGGAAACGCGGCTCCTTGAACAACATGTATTTATTCCACACCAGAAAAAAGTACAATTCTCAGGGGTCTTGCCAACTCAAAGGTGCTTAGGGTATAATGACAAACCTTTTCATTTATCACACACTGAAGAGAAATCTAAATAAACTCATAGCATTTCAGCCACATTGCACTCCGGTCAGTTACAGGGGAACTTACATTAGCAGTTTTGCTTTCTTAGCTGAAATTTAGCGATAGAATCATAAGCTGCTGTGCCAAAGCTGTTCAGTCTCTCGGGACTTTACAAACTCCACCGTAAAACAACCCCCAGTGAGTGAGGTGGGAGCAAATTAGACTTACATGAAACAGATTTAGATTTATTGCCCTGGTCCCATTAGACAGGGGTTGACAGACTGACAGAGAAAAAAAGCTCACAAATACAAACATGCCAGGATAAAAAATAATAAAAAATAACGTGGTATGCTCTCAAAGGACTTAAACAAAGTGAAGGAGAATGCATGCCCCATGCTTACCCAGCTGGTAATGGTCAATCTTCATGGTGCTATTGGTGAGCGTTCCGAAGATGGTGATGATGGAGGCTTTTCTGATGGCCATCTCACACACGTGCTCCAGGTACTCGTCCCTCTGCTGAACGAACATGCTGCCCTCCTCATGGGGAGTGGTGATAAGCTGGAGATGGGGAGGAATTGCGTGGGACACATTGAACCTAAGCAAGCATCTTTAAAACGTGCCAGACCTTTGAAAGGGTGGGCATCTCGCATTTCTCTCGGCAGTTATCTCTCAATGATTTTGGAGACATTTACATCACCATGATAGACAACTTTATGGAACTTATTTTTGCACAAACATTCCTCCTTATAAAGTCTACACATGAAACTCTGGTTCTCAGCACAATTAATTAAAATACTATTTCTACATCCCACTTTCAGCCAGCCCAGGCCAAGTGGATATGTAAATCAATAATTTCAGTGAAAAGAGAAAGGAAAACATAAAGTAACACGGTATAGCCCAGTGGACAAAGTTTAAGGTATAACAGAATGGAGAATCCACAATCTATGTCCAGTTAGTTTTTTTCTATAATTAATAAATAAAATGACACAATAGGATATATCACCCAAAAATATCTGCAATTTCTCGTTATCATAACAGTATAAGTGCTGCTAATGAACTAATGAGGATATTCAAAAATATTCAAAAAAACAGAACATAAGTAGTTTCATGAATCCAAAACAGGTAAAAAAAAAAAAAAAACGAGAAAAGAAGAAATTTTATACGTCCTGATCTACCTGTGCTTTAAAAACTAGAAATGCAAATATACTTACAATAAGCCGTCGTCTACTTTCAAAGTAATCCAAGAAGGTGGCTAAAGATCCCTTGGGGGCTGTCGGCATCTTGGAAGGCTTCTGGAAGTCATCTTTTTCTTGGTTTTTAGAGGCCTTCTTTCCAGTCTTTTTGTTGCGATTTTCTCCTTTCCCTTCTTTAGCGGCCTTGGTTCTCTTATCTGCTTTTTCCTTTTTGGTGGACTTGTCTGCCTTTTTCTTCTTCTTCTCTGCTTTGTCGTGCTTTCCTTTGCCCTTTTTGGTTGGGATGACCTCTACCTCCGCCTCATCCGGATCACCAGATGTCGGTCTGCCTCCATCATATTCATTGCTCAACACTTTCATGCCATTTGTTTTTTTAGGTGCCTTGGCCTTGGTAGGTTTTTGTTGAGTTGGTGTGATGCTGGCCTGTTTGTGGTTATTGTTTTTATCTGTGCGATTGTCTCTATATCTGCCAGTGTAGGCCTTGGTGTAGTAGTTGGAGTAGGAAGTAGGGTACGGAGTCACTTTGGAATGTTGCCTACCTCTGCGATGGTCCCTTGTAGGAGGATAGTAGTATGTTTCAACCGTGGTTCTGGGGGCAGGCATCCAGTTGGGAGTTGTCTGGGCTTTGGTAGGTTTCTGGGTGATAGGAGGAGCGATGGTGGTGGTGGTAGTGGCACGGGTGGTCGTTGTAGTGGACCGTGTTGTTGTGGTAGTGGCACGGGTGGTTGTGGTGGTTGCGCGGGTTGTCGTCGGCTTTGATGTTGTGGTGGTGGTTGTTGTGGTAGTGGTTGGCCTAGTGGTTGTGGTAGCCGGGGCCAAAGTGGGGCTAACCGGCCTTCGGACCGGTTTACGCACCTCCTTCCTTTCTGGTCTCCTTTCCACAGGTGTATCCACCCGGGGTGGTGAGGTTGGGTTCCCAGTACCAGCACCTACCTCAACCTGCCCCTCGACGCCTGCTCCTTTACACTTCTGCACAAACCCTTTCTGTCGATTCTTCTCTAACTTGCGAATGGGCGTCTGATCAATCACCTCGTACACAGCCTCTAGCCTAACAGGGTAGGGGTATCGCTCCTCCACCTGCAGTGTCTTCCGCAACAGCACCATCCCAAACTTACCCTTCTCCAACTTGAGAAAGTTCATCAGCCGTGGCACGAGCGCTGCATCCAGGCGCTCCTCGATAACCTTGCCCTCGTTGGTGATGCGCCGCACTTTGCCACCCATCTCCCCCTCCTGGTGGAACATCACAATCTGCTGCACGTGCCTCTCCGCCAACTCGCAGTACACATCCGGCTTGAGGAGGCTCATCATAAGCCGGTAGTAGCCGTCAGACTCATGGGGGGCGGAGATAACCAGTACGCGGTTTTTCCCCGCAAAGCTGGCTAAAAGGTTGGGTGAACCGCTGCCACTCGGCACACGGGCCAGCCGAGTCCGAGCCCCTGGAGTTCCCTCGTCCTGTACCATGCCCGTATGAGCTGGGTTCCCTGGCTGAGCTGGTCTTCTCCCTGCCAGCATCCTTCTGGTCTTCCATTCCTTTGGAGATCCTAAAGTCTGATCCCCCTGTATTTCCTCATGTTTTCTAATGTTCTCCGGGGATGTGGGTATGCTGTGAGGGTCCTTGCCAGCACTTTTCAGAGTCTGTGTGTCTGAATGTGCTGGGTTGAGTCTGGCACGACGAATGGGAAGCCTTCTGAGATTTACCCGTCTGTCAGATGGGCTGTGATCAGAGGCATCTCCTGTCCAAACTAACAGCAGCAGAGCTACACTAAGCACCAGTGTGCACTTCATATTATGGATCTGTGAAAGAAAAACTACAGATAATCCAAGTGTGAAACATAGGTTTTAGCGAGTTGAAATTTTATGTAGATTTTAAAACGCGAGAACAACGGAATTTCAAAAGATGTTGTGCTCCTAAGCTAGTTCAGTCTAGCTGCGAAACACTACTTCATTACGTAATTACAAGGTTGAACAAACGTACAACTGTAACAGGATCCAAAGGAGACATTCCAAAAAATAAAACAGTTTACAAGTTTTCTGAAACAAGCAAATTCCGAAAATATAAACGGCTAAAATCCGCTATGGCGATTTAGTTACACATACTGATGCAGAAAAATGACGTTATTCCAAATGTCAAAAAGTTACACAAAATTCTGGAAACCAATTTCTTTCAAAAAGTGATTCCATTTTTGAAGACTGCAGTAAATGCTTTATTGAGAACACAATCGTTAAGAAAATATTTAAGATATTACGGTTGCACTTCAAAGCAGGGATTGGTTCAGCGTGAAAATAGGATATTCGTCGGATACATTTTTTTAACTGCTATTTTGCTCTTTGAACAACACTGCTTGCTTCTTCTTGCAGTACTGCATTTTTTGTCTTCTTTTTTTCGAAAGGAAAAGATTACTTTTATATATCTCCACTCTCCAGACGAGGAAAATTTCATAAAAGTGACGGTAAGGAAGAGTGTCCCTTCCCTTTTCCTCACCAATCGAACCAATCCCAAAAATGCCAGGAAAAGCACAGCCTCCGTGCCTTGTGCAGAGTAGAAACAACCACCAACCACTGGAGAGAAAGGGGAAAGAAACTTGGGCGCAGCGGATCTTACAGTAATTTTTGAGACACCGCCTCCCTACACGTGGAATATTGAGTCAAATAAATTTTTAGGTTCATGATGCCTGTAAATACTGACTTATTTTGGGTTCTTTCGTGAGAGTGCTGCAGTAAATCAATACGCGACACCGTAGGCAACCAGTTCGTGAAGTTACTAAACAACCGTGAATCACTTAAAGTTTAGAACGAAAGACGTATCGAATCTTGTTTTTTTTTTTTATCTTAGATCTAATTTATTTTGTCCACCCAACAAACACTTGCACAGAAGCGAAACATGCGCTGATAGGTAACATTGGCCACCAACAAAATTCTTATCCGAAGTAATTGTGTTCATTTAATTTTGTATCAATGTACTATCATCTCGAAATAATGCAAAATTTATGTTGATTTATGCCAATTCTGGAACTGAATGATTGTTGTGATGCTACACCTGCAACTTTATACTTTAGATGGGTGAGAGTACACCCCTTCTTTTTACACCCCTTCTATTAAAAACCTTCTGTTGTCAGGCCAGTATGTCCCATCTAGATTATTTCACTCACAAGAGGCTGGGAATCTATATACACCAAGAATAACCAAATCAAAATCTGGAGGAAGAGCATTTGCATACAGAGCTCCAAAACTATGGAATAGCCTCCCAAAATCTGTGCGGGAATCGGACACAGTCTCTACATTTAAAGCGAGATTAAAGACGTATCTATTTAAACTTGTATAGAGCGGGACTGTGACAATGAATGTGCTGTGGCTTTTAGAAATTTTTGGTGATAAGAACCATTCCTCATTGGTGGTTCCCCCCTAGTTGGCTGGCTTCTCACTTTGGTGGGGCGGGATGGGTTCGGACCACCTTCATGGCCGTGTGTTGTTTCCGGCACTCACCCTCTTTGTATGCTGCCATAGATATATGTAGCCCTGACTTTTAAAATTTTAAAATTACTTAATTAATACTTAAATATCATCCTGCTTTCCTAGGTAAGCATTAACAATGTACTATCTCTCTCTTTCGAGCAATCACGTGAGGCATCCCTTAGGACTGCATCACTTTCACCACAGATACCAGTGGACCATTAGGCTGGTCTTTAGCCATCTGGGGCCCTACCCCTCTCCTTCGGATATTATACGTGAAATTATGTGAAAAGCGCTGTATATAAATAAATTTGATTGATTGATTGATGTTCAGGCGAACTCAGGGGTCTCCAATTCAACGAGCCTTAATCCAGCTGTAACTGCAACTGCAACTGCAACTGCAACTGAAACTGTAACTTACCCTACCCTACCCTACCCTACCCTACCCTACCCTACCCTACCCTACCCTACCAACAGTGTGATTAGAATCACCTGTTGTTCACTATGAATCAGACCAGCTGTTGTTGAGAACTACATTTGTGGACTTTTAAATATAACTCATATGTGTTGAAAATTAGACGCATGAGTAAATTAAATCAAAAAGTCTAAATAGCAATAATTCAATTTAGTCCCATCAAGCCTTGTATAAATGTGATTGGCAAGCGGCAATAGTTTTAGAAGAATTAAAATACAATTAAATTTACTGTATAGGGAAATACAATAAAATGGACCAGGTCTGTCCAGAAAGATTCTTATCAGAGCAGGTTTACTCTGGGTGAATAATGCCTCCAGATGAGTTGGTCTGGGACTCAAAAGGGCAGCAGCTGGAAATAATGAAAATTCCTGAGCAGCCCGTCGACTGATCCTGAACTAATTAGAATTCTCCTTTAAAAGCCCACTCTGCTGTCCAATACTCATCAACTGCCCCCTGCTTGTGCTGGACTGGATCGCAGAGTTCATAAAGCTGCACTTGCAGTTATTTGAGTTCTCCAGTTTGTTATTTAAGTAATTTACAGTGTGTCTTGACAGAAAGACATTACAGTGTTGGATGAAAGTATTTGCCTATTTTTAATGACAATGACCATTTTTAGTACATTCAAATTTTCTATGAGCTCTCCTGACACATGTGTTACTTATATATCATGATGGCTTCTGTAAAATTATGAGTCAATAAAGGGAAAAGGTGTTGCTTTCTATCCTTTTCCTGGTAATGCAGAATGGACACTAATGGAAATCACAATGCAGAGGCTGGAACCACTGACATGGCTTAGTGTTAAATATTTACAATCCTCTGTCAGGAAACATTCTCAGTTCCATCTAGAAAATTGGATGCAACAGATGTGCAACATTTAACCTTCTGCTGTGAAGGAACATGAGTAATTATAAGGGTCTCACCAGTCCTTATATTTGCCAGTTTTGTATTTAAGAGCTGACGTTTAAAGGCCAAAGCAGTAATTTGCCTTTTTATTAGCCAGAAGTTAAATCTGAGCAGCAGCCAGAGATGACAGTACACAAACCCCACAGCAGAACATTAGCGATACTGATGAACTTTGAGATTTATGCCTGATGTCAGATTAAGGGGACAGCTTGATTCTAACAGGGTGACGTGCAAGGCAAAGCCCAAACGTGCAACATCTTTCATCATCCTATCTGCAAATGAGGTAAATAAGTATTTCAGAAGAAATAGACATTACTAAGGACAATTAATGAAAAT
The DNA here is from genome assembly GCA_025775045.1 of Hiodon tergisus. Lineage (NCBI taxonomy): Eukaryota > Metazoa > Chordata > Actinopteri > Hiodontiformes > Hiodontidae > Hiodon > Hiodon tergisus. The sequence continues at coordinate 700,303 of JAOVYW010000064.1, read as the reverse complement.
TCATTTAAAAATTTTAAAGGCAGTAAGGAGTGACTACACAGATAGCAGCACAAGCTGACATGACAGGTAAGAGTTCATGACATATTATGGTCCGGAAGAAAGAGTAAGGCCTGAAGAGCTGAGTTAAGATTCATGGTTGGACTGAACCTCCTGCCTTCTTATACATCAGTTCAACGCCAGACGACGTACCTCTAAATTGAGACAAATGTGTCCTGTCTGCTCCTATGTCCAGAGACCTTCCTTGCTGATTTGGGCCACACTTGTTTTAAGGTGGCGTTACTTTTCCTATCGATCCTGTTGTTTATTGGAACGTCGGCATAGCGAAGAAACGTCAGCTGCACATGCCTGGACTCATCCCTAAACCTCAACTCAGCCTTTTCTTCCGGCTGATTCCTAGCAGATGTATTGCTTCATATCAATGTAATAAAAAAGTCATAATAGCTGTAAATAAGCATGTGAGATGTTTAAGATGAATGTGAGAATATTATTTGATGTAAATATTTATTTTGTTGACTTGATGAAGTTTTTTTCCACTGTGTTGGTCTTTTTACTATAATCGCACCTAAGGTTGGACTGCACGATTTCCTGTTTTTAATTTAATATTTGTGATGGAGTAACAAAACCAGATGCAAGGGAGCAGCACAACAGAAAACACAATCCATTCTCTGGCATTACATTTCAAAATAAACTGTTCAGAAGCCAACAAACTATATGTAAATGTTTTAGCGTTCCTGATGCCCCATATGATGCTGTGGACATTTACCAGTGAGGTACAAATAGCTCTACAGAACACCTCTGTGTAAAATCTGTACCCCACAGTGCCACAAACATTGGTGTTGTGAGGAATCACGTGAGTCAAGAAGTGAGTAAAAGTTAAGAAGGCCCATTTTTAGTGAGGGAATTATTTGGCATATGAAAAGTAGATTTTGTACACTGTCAGCCATTAGCTTGATAAAATTAATATCTGCTACCACTGATACGTTTCCCCAAATTAAGAAGTACAACTTTTAAGGCACTTCAAACTTGGGACTTCATCTAAATTTATGGAGTCTCTTCAAGTGTTTAGAAGGATGCATCATCGCATTTGAGACACAGTTTTAGGTGTTGCCATCACCAAACTTTGCATTTCGCTCTCCACTCCTCTAGTTCAGTAAAGCCTTGACCTTTTTGTGTTGACTTAACTTGAGCATGTGGTGACAGAGTTTTCATTTTGAAACCACAAAATACACCCCTGGAACCAAAATGAACTACGAATCTGTAATGGAAATTTCCAGAGTCTACTCTTCCAACTGTGTGTTGTTCAAAAAGTATTTCGGATCATAGTGTTGTTTTTTACTCTTGAAAGAAGCAGGAACTGACCGGTCTGCTACTGAAATTCTGAAATACAATGAAAAAACAGCTGTTTTAGTACATATTGATTAATAGCTATTTGGTGCAGCATGGGGACTGTTGAATGTAATGGCTCTCTACACAAGGTGGTGGTGGCGGCCCAGAAGGTCTAGAGCGCAGATCTACAGTGTCCAAAAGAATGTTGGGCGCCCAACTACATATGAACAAAAAAGGCTGTGAAAAAATTGTTGTTTATCAGCTTAATCATACACTCAAAATAAGTGAGATAAGCCTAACCTTTAAACAAATTTTAAACAACTTTTATCACAAAATAATTATTCTACTCAAAAACATATATAGTTTTATTGCAAGCATAATCAAATAAATGTGAGTAAAGCTAATGTTCATTTAATCACATTAAATCATGTGTGCTACGTACATTGTGGTGAAGTAAATTCCTTGCGATTACAATACAAAACATTCAGTTCATGCTCCGGTTTAAATCTCTACATCTTTCTCTACTTAGAGTGAACTATTTAGCCAGCATCCTGCGCTTACAGAACACTTCATGTTAAGTTTACATTCCAGAGACCAAATTAAGGTGGCAGGTGGCAGGTGGGTTGGTGTTCATTGTGGACTCTGATGTTATTTAAGAACTTATTTACTGGTATCAAGTTTATGTTGGCAGCTGTGTAACCAAGTCCCGTAAGATGGCAGACAACACACGCATTCCAACACACAAGCGATACCGACCGTGGCGCTTCCATTTCTAATATACAGTATCTCACAAAAGTGAGTACACCCCTCACATTTTTGTTAATATTTGAGTATATCTTTTCATGTGACAACACTGAAGAAATGACACTTTGCTACAATGTGAAGTAGTGAGTGTACAGCTTGTATAACAGTGTAAATTTGCTGTCCCCTCAAAATAACTCAACCCACAGCCATTAATGTCCAAACCGCTGGCAACAAAAGTGAGTACACCCCTAAGTGAAAATGTCCAAATTGGGCATTAACTTTTCTTGAATTAAAAAATAATTATATAATTACTATAGCTAGAGTATATAAGATATATGATTTAGACAACAGATCAAGAAACAGGTCAAGTTTAAAACCTGGGTTTAGTGTTTACTTTTCTGTCCCAGAAATTATGCAAATTCTTTGGTATCAAGTATTTTTCGGGCACAGTCAGCGCTGCTAAAATCCAAATAACACCTCAACCAATTCCTGCTTTCCAGTTTACTGTTTGTCTCACGGAACTATGTTTTTAACTCAGGGCATGGACATACCACAGCCTCCTTTAATTAAACATGTGGCTGTGGAAACTTCAGGAAAACATACCACCACTCAGCGCCGACACTTGTGCTAATAAACAAGAACTGCAAAAAACATTCCTTCCTACTCTTCTGACTCAAAATCTGAGTACGTCTGGTATACCTGCGACTTATTTTTACCTTCTCTAACCACTTTTCCATTAATGGCACACACGATCCCTGTTTTGTATTGCCCACAAAAAAAAGATGAATTCATTCTAAATCAAGCAGGGTTAGACAAGACTAACACTGCATATAAATTCAGTAAAAACCATCATGTACAACTGCTTTCTAAATGTACTCATATTTAACCATGTATACTGCACTTTTTTATTTGAGCTACACCCATGTGGAGCAAAGAGAACCATCTTAATCTGAGACACAGCTGCGCTCGTTTCCAGATGTGAGGTCATATCCTGGTAAATGGAAAAAAAAGATTACGGGGAAGGTACAAATGAAAATAAAGGTCAGCAACTTCTACTGATTGTTAAACAATGGAAACATAAACCAAATTAACCAGAGAGGCCATAGGAACTTTCCTCTCCACTCTCTTTTGAAGGGCAACTGACGATTGCTCTTTGTCGCGTTCTGCATGGGCGGATACGCAGCACTGCAGACTCAGCAACCGTGCAGAACAGAATGTGGAGAACTGGACCTGTGATTGACAGCAGTAAAACAGTTTATTTTCCTATCCTGAGACAAACCGTGAGACTGTCTCATAACAAGATACTAAATGTAATGATTTGGTATTTGGCTGTCGCTGCCGATGAGGGTTTCTTTATTGCTAAATAATAATCACAGCAAAACAGCATTTATGCAGCCCTGTCTCTGGCTTTGTGGACCTCATAAAGCTTCAACACACATCAGGACATTTTCAAATCAGCTTCAGTCTGCTGAGTTTTATAATGTATGACTCATTCTACAAAAAGCAAGAACACATAACGTAATGTAGTCTGGCTAACAGCGGGATCATTTCAGCAGTCACTGATACAAACCAGAAAGCTTGCTTCTTCTGTGATGCCTGCAAAGAAACGCTCAAATGAATGCATGAGCAATACACTCAGCAAACTGAAGCCTGAGAGTTTGTGTAATTTTCCTCTCCAAACCTGAATGGCTGATGAATGTCACGCTATACAACTTGATGTTCCGGGACGTTGCTGAGCATTGGCAGAGACCACAGAGATACTGTGGTTGAAGGTAACAGCAGAGTAGATGTGAGACGTGAGTAACAATGAGAATAGTGGTGGCACAAAAATGCCTGAGGATGTAATTGCTTCATCCTCGGATGCTGTGCTTAAGTCCCGGCACAGTGATGCCACTATTAAACACAGATGTGGTATTGGAGTATAGTACTCAATGTGGAGCATGAGGAAAATGTGCTCCTCAATGCTTGTTTGCGCTTGAACTCTCCTGGGTGCTGCTTTAAATTTGTTTTAAATCTTGTTTGTTTCATTTTTGGTAACTGGTGGTTTATGGCTGTCAAAGCTTCTGCTCTATGAAAAAGGATAGTATAAACATATAAAGGGAAAACTTTGAGGGAGAAACATTGATCTGGAATGCAGCACATTAGACACAAAGTACAAAGTATATACTGTACAAGATAAGGTAGTCCACTTAACCACTGATCAACGAGTGAAAAGCTT
>JAOVYW010000064.1:677429-695915 GCA_025775045.1 Hiodon tergisus | reverse complement strand
AGAGAGAGAGAGAGAGAGAGAGAGAGAGACTAATAGCCGGTGGATGCTATGCGAGAGCCAGGTTGACTTTCTACCCCGTTCTACCAGAGACAGAATCCAGCACTTCCTGTGACTCACACCTAAAAACAATCTGGGGGATTTCTGCCGCTGCATTACAAAGTTTTAACCAGGTTCATTTATCTGAAACGGACAAGTAGTCAAATACTATCAATTAAAACACTTCCTCTGCTCTGTGTTGATTACCTTTTTCAAGGGGGGGGGTTACAAGAACATTCAACCAACGTTTGAGTTGCATTCGATCGAAGCACTGAAATACAGCCGCTCCATAAAGTGAAATTACACCCTAGTTTCTCCATTTCATATTATAGGCTGCTTGTTCTCACATATTTTAAAGGCAAATGCACCGGGGAAAGGGACTAGGTTGGTTAACTAAGGGGAAGAAGTAGTTGAGACAAGCGCTCAATTAGCTGGCTGGACACCCACGAGACCGCTAAATCCAGGATTGACGTACCCTGGGTTAAAATATCTAACTCGATAATCCGGAATTGCTTCACTAAATATCTAACGTATAATGATTTGTCAGTTTAGATAAGAGCTCCCGAAAATGAAATAATAAATACATAATACGGCTCAATACATCAGGTACAAGCAACATGCAATATACAATCGCCATCCACGTTTGGAGGTGTCCAGATCAACTTTGGCTCAGCTACCCATACAAAATCTAATTGCCAGAATAAATTGAAAATTAAAATTCCAAAGAAATGAATAATTCTGAATAGAGCTATGGAGGTGAGTATTGTTAATACATTATTAGAAGCATATTGAATTATACTGGACGCAACCTGTTATTTGCTTAGATCTGAAATCTAAAAAAGGTTTTGCAAACATTGTATTAGGTAAATTTTTATTCTCGTTTTTTGTCGCTTAGTCAATAAGCTTCACTTCCTCGAGCCTCGGGGAACCGACCATAGCGGTGATGATGCTGCCTGACTCATGAACTCGCATGTATTTATAAGCCGTATATATAACCCCGAAATGTTTTTAACTTTGGGCGGTGGAGACTGTGGCACTGAACACACTCATTCGGAGTGGTGCGCTGGGCGGAATAGAAATTTATGAATTACTGTTTTGTACTGTTGAGGTGAGCGGGAGCGGAAGATGTCGCCGCTCTGATGATTAAGATGCTGACCTAATAATATTCTATCTTTTTACACATTCTTATATAACAGCAGTTTACATGTGACTGAGTTTCTACACCGTCCAAATGAACTACATGAGGATGTACAACAAACACAAAAACATTTTCGTAAATAATTTAAGTGAACACTAAACTCCCAGCAACCATTACAGGCGTTTCCCCACGACTATGTGTTGAGCACCTGTGTATCATTTTACACACTGGAAAACACACTTTAAAAAAGTGATTACCTAAAGCGCAAAATATAAATTTAGGATTTGATGATAGATTTTAAAGACAAGTTACTTCAAATTGATTTTTTCCCATTAAATACCAAATTTAAAACGACCCGGGAAGTAACTAACGGCTAAACGAAAATAAAAACAAACTAAACAAAATAGTAAACACGAGATGAATCACATGTATGACTAATGTGGTTTTAAAGAGAAAATACATGTCACTAACCTCAAACATATGACTAACATCTCGCTTTACAGTTCATCAACCATCTTGCATTATTGGCAAATGCTACCACCTGCTGGCCATTTATGTACATGCGCGCATGTGCTGTTTTTGGAATGATCATTCCCGCCCTTACTCAGTATGATTGGTTGTTATTAATTAATTACTGATAATCACGAAGCATGAGTCCACAAAAACATTAGCTGTAGTATCAGTCTTAAAGGAACATGAATTTAAACTATAGAGAGAAATTGTAAATCTGTACTTTCCGTCTCTGGTGCGCATTTTAGAATCCTGGAGATCCCTTTATGCACAACATGTCTTACAGACCACCTTTCGTACAATCTCACAAATATCTTCATATCCCAGTGACTGCCTCAATCTATAGTCAAGATTAACACACCTAAAGTAAGTGTGTTAACGCTTTAAATAAATACAGAAAGGAAGATCATGATTAGCATGCTCTCCCGACACCCGGCACCACATGCTCTATAAACAGGGCCCAGTGCAGGGGGGGGGATCCAGCAGATTATTATCAGGGCTAGTTTAGGATGAAACGATAGGACAGACATGGCGGAAGAGCTGCGGGCAGAGGAAGCATTCCCACGGCAACGCGGTTATCTGCATCCTGCACGTGTTTCCTGACTAGGTGGAGGCGTGGCAGCGTACCTCCGATAGAGGCAGAGGGGCTCCTGGTGGTGCAGCGTAGGGAGACTGGCTCCACTCTGGGTTCTGTCCTGCTTCTGCACAGGAGTATCAGCACCGCAATGACTAAGCCCGGATGTTCCAGGGAGAGGGCTGCGGGGCCACGGGCGGGGATCTGCGCGCTGTGCTGGGCGCTAGCAGTGGGGGTGGCAGCGGCTCCCCCTTCACAAACGCTTGTGACCCAAGCGCAAAATTTTGGGAGAAGATTCCTAGGTCTGGACAAATGCAATGCCTGTGTGGGCACCTCTCTCTGCAAAAAGTTCTTTAGGGAGGAGATCAGGTAAGTCAAAGAACTCTTAACAAGGTGTTTAACACTGCGGCCCGCCCCCAATTTGATTAGTGGTTTAAATCAATATTAATTCTGACTGTTTAATATGACTTGTACATGTTTCTGTATGTACGTTTTGACAGTTTGATTTGCTTGATTTAAAATCATGATATTGAGGTAACCACAGTTCCCATTTCAGATATATAGAGTGCATAAACATTGATCATCCAACATTTAAGCGTTGAATAGTATCGATCACACACAGTCGGGATGGATTTCAGGCAGCAATAGCATAAAGATTTCACTTTATTGCACGCATTACAAAGTCTGAAAGGAAACTCCTCCCAGCAGCAGGCTATCAAAAACAATAGTTCCCTTAAGCCCAAGAGAGTGGAAACTTTACCACCGTGGGTGAACACAGGAAACGAATCAATGAAGAGCCCTGCAGCAGAACTCCCAATGTGAATGCAAAGATGGCCTAAAAAAGGTTGTAAGAGATGGCTTGAAATAGTGCATGAAGTCTCAGGTATTGACAACATGTGTCCCCTTTGCTACCTGAGAACATCCTTTTGAGGGCGGACACACACACATTATATATATATAATTAGGGCTGTCAAACAATTAAAATTATTTATTGCATTAATCGCATGATTTTCTCTAGTAAATCGCGATTAATCGCACTTTTGGAATGTGCTCAAATTTGGCCCAAAATAAACAAAAACTGTGTCTTATGTTAAAGGCATACTGTGTTTTATTGTAATGGAAAGAAACACAAAATAAAGTTCACTATTGCGTTTGTTAGCTTGCAGCTCGTTGACTTGTCCATTTGCCTCCTGCGCACAAACTGTAAAAGAGTAGGCTGCTGCTGTCCTGCATTGCTAGCCCTCTCACTGCTGCCGGCGTCAGCTCTGTGTTTTGCTTGTAAATGATACATCAGACTCGACGTACTTCGGTGATACACAAATTCACCCCTACAGTAGCAGCAAATCACTTTGCTTTTATCCAAAGACCCATCTGTAAGGGTTTTGTAATAAAACTGGCCGTTTAAATGCCCTTTAGCAGCTTCCTCCATCATTCAAGCTTACTTAATCAGCAAAGCAATATCAAAATTCAAGCAGTCGATTGACAAACAAGCGCGAGAGCGAGGAGTTGTATTTTAAATATAGATGGTTCTAAGGCTCAAAAATAAATATTTTTTTTTAAACGCGTTAGTAATGAAAACATTAAAATGTATGTTCAGGTTTGGGAAAAGGTTACTCCCTGAACCGAATCTGCGCCCCACCCACAAGAGTGCCTACCTGGGTAGCCTCACAGACAACTCGGACAGCTGGCGTCCCGTTGTCCTTTCCCGTCTCTTCCCCCAGCACCTCCACGAGCAATCGGATCGCTCCATCTGCAGCTCTGCCGGGCGTGGGCCCACCTGCAGCATTGAGGTGGTTCTGAGAGCTACACCCCGCTTCAAGAACTGGGCCCACTCCCACATGCTGCTGCCCGACATGGTCAAGGTCAGCAGCCTGCTCTCTGAAAACCCTAGGGGAAAGTCATCGCTATTTAAACTGTGGTGATTATAAAGCAAGTTTTGCTGCTGCAGTTGTGAGGCGATCTAACTATAATTAATAAGTGCAACATTCTGGATTTCAGTGGTAAATTCAGGAGTTTCATTTGAATGTATGGCTAGCTCTGAGTTCTGGCTGGCTGTAGAATGAAACAGAGACATTGCAGTTCAGAAGTGGGACCTGAAGCTGTAATCGACAGACTGTCTGTCTGTCTGAAGGGCCTGGCCCCGCCCATGCTGCGCTGCCCTTCCCAGAGGCTGCTGGACCGCATAGTGCGGCGCTACGCTGAGGTGACGGACGCTGGAAGCATTCAGATGAAGCACTTTGCTGAGCGTGACAAACTGCGGCTGCTCTACACGCTGGCCGTCAATCAGCATCCCCTCATCTCTCAGGTGAGAGCAGGTGGAAAGCCCAGAAAAAACCTGGAACCTGTGACTCTCAGTGAATACACTGAGTTCCGTTCCCACCAAACAAATAACGCTTTAATAACACCGCTGCAACGTCACAGCAACATTATGTGAACGTCCTACATTTTCCGGGTTACTATTTATACAGATGTTCCCGGGAACAGAGGGATGGCCGTTTCTGAAGTACTACGGTGCCTGCGGTAGGATGACGGTGTGGGCCGGCTCCCAGCCCATTAGGGACCTATACGGCTCAAGTCTGGAGACCAGGATAGACTTGGCCTATCAGCTCCTGCACATCACCCAGGGCCTGGCCTCCAACAGCCTGCGCTTCAGCCTCTACTACACCAACGTCACAGACGACATGTTTGCCACGGTTGAGGACGGCAAGCTTTTCATTGCTGACGCCAGCACCATCGGAATCATTGATCAACAAGAGGGTAAGAATGCAGAATCGCTCCTGTCTTCCAAGTTAAACAACCAACAATGACATCCAGCGTAAAAGACCCAACACACACATAGCAATGCAAAAGTATGTTCAAACAAAAAGACCTGACACACACATACATTTCAATGTAAAAGACCTGACAAACACATACGTTTCAATGTAAAAGACCCGACATGGCAAAATACATTTCAATGTCAAGGACCTGACATGGCAAAATACGTTTCAAATAAAAACACTTCTGCATTCCAACGCTAACAATCCGTCACTCAGCACCTACAAATACTCCAATTATCCTCCTTTTCCTTATACAAAAAGGCAATAATAAGCAAATATTGAATGAACAATTTTCAGTTAGTTTAGTTTCAAATTGAAAAACATTTATTTCACCCCCTAAAAAAATGACTGAATGGAGCAATTGTGACAGAAAAGTGAGGGGGCACGTGCCTAGTTCCAATAGCCATGATGTCATTAGGCTATTATTGAAACTACATACAGCCTGTATACATTCATATGCATATAACATTGGTTTATTATACTAACAATGGTTCCCTGCAATAGAGACATTAACCATCACTAAACGTCATTTCCCTTTGAGAACCCTCAACAGAGAACCTGGTGAATCCGTGCAGGGTCACTTAGACAGCTATATTGCATAAAACAGCAACCAACGTTTCCTAGAAACATGGCCCAAGAGACGGCCTGTCTGCTCGTGGAGTGGCCAGTGATTTTAGGCGGCGGCGGCAGCTTACTAAACTGATACGCCATCTCTCTCGTCTCAGTGATCCATCAGGCCAGCCCCGTGACTGAGATCCATAACAGAAAAACAGCTGTTCGGTCTGGTGTAGGCTTTCTGTTCTCTCCACATAATATGCTAGGGCTCCCACCTGCACCTGCGATTCGCTTACATGCTTTGCAGAAGTAATTCAATATACACAACCTAATATATAAAACCCGGTGAAGGTTTGTGGAGTCACACAGACCACTGCATTGCAGATGCCTGCTACCAACGTACCCAACGCCCAAGAAGTGGCTGATACATTATCTCAGTGAGCCAATGGGACAGCTTCTGTTTGCAAAGGGGGGGGGGGGGTGCGAACCATGCTCTTTGGGGCCAGCATGGAGCTATCAGCAGGAGGCTGGCCTGCTCCTGCTTCTCCAAGCTGAGCGGGAGCAACACCATTGGCGGGAACATGCAGAGCTGGCCCAGAGTGGTGCTCTAAAGCATCCATGCCCACACCTTTCCCAAACAAGGTCCACCACTTGTGGACTACGCGGAGGGAGTAGAGATGGGGTTGAGATCAGAGCAAAATCGAGGTCAATAACCGCCTGATACTGGGCGACTTCATTACACCCTGGTGGTTTATGTGGGACATCACCTTCCCGTTGCCCATCGGGACATGTGTGTGTCCCCTTGATCTCCTCCAGAAAGGACTGCAGGCTAAGAAATGTGGGAGTGGAGTGCGTGGGGGAGCAATATGAAAAAAAAATATGTATTTTTTGCAGTACTGTGCAAAAGTCTTAGGCACCCTAGCTTTTTTACACAAATGTGGTCTTTAAAGTTTATTTCTTGTCTTTTGCATTAGTGTGTCAGTAGAAAAACAATTTTTTTTAGATGTCCAAACATTCATGTTCTGAAATAAAAACAAGGAATTCTGCCACAGATGGTACGTCTCCACAGAGCCCTGATCTCAACATCATCGAGGCTGTCTGCAATTACCCGGAAAGACAGAAGCAAGGCAGACAGCCAAAGTCTGTAGAAGTACTGTGGCAAGTTCTCCAAGAACTCTACCTGCTGATTGTCTAATAAAACTGCAAAACAGTGTACCTAAGTGAATTGATGCAGTTTTAAAGGCAAAGGGTGCTCATCAAATATTGTTTTTAAAATCACTTTTTATTGTTTACTGCTCTTCATAGTATTTAATTTATATTGAGAAACTTTTCATTTCATAATTTGTGAAAGCATCTTCACTTTACAAACTTCTTTTTACATGTGCCTAAGACTTCTGCACAGTACTGTGTGTGTATATATATATATATAGTGAACTGTATCGCGCACCTGCAGTCAAACGCCTTGTAGAAAAAGATCCAGAAAACCCGTAATAATCACAAAAACAAGTGTTAAGACAATCCGATAAAACTGCATTATTTTAACTGAACTTTAGAACAAATACAGGTGTTAACCCTAGAACGGTTAATCTAGCTTACACACAAAATGAAAAAACACCCAAAAAAAAGAAAAAAGTAAATGGTACAAGACAACAGGAAAAACAGGAAGAAAAGTAAAATATAATTCAGTGTAGCTCTATCTCAGCGACATTATTTGGCATAACCGCCCAGAATTCTGGGATACATAATTCATTAGTATGGATTGATTTTTCCTATTTGAAAGAGAACCCTCATGAAGCAGTGTGGTGTAGGTTGGCACCAAACAATAATTTCAAACACTCAATCCTCTGCATTTGCATAACCATTCAATATAGCCCACCACGAAGACTCAGTCCAAGGCTGTGCCGTAGTTTCAGAACTTGCCAGGAATAGCCAGCCAGTTTCGTTTTTGTCCCTTCTTTTAAGAGTGTTGTTGCACATGACAACACACAAGTGATGTGGTTGCCGAGGCAACCCAACATGTATAAAACTAACGAGACAGCAGCACTTGCAGAGCAGCCTTTGTGGAACAGCAGTTTGGACCCAGTTAAAGATGAAATGCCCAGAGTTGCTGAATTTAATAAATAATGGCAACCAGTTCTACTGTAGTCCAGTACAACACTAGGAAAATCAAAAAACGGTTTACTTTGGAAACAAAACTCAAATCGCGTACATGGCAAAAAAATCTCATATATAGCAAATGTTGCTATACTCTGTACAGTGGATGCATTTATGGATTTAATTCTGTCGGTCACTATTAGCAGAAAGCTCCGTGTCTAAACGGACAATTTTTAAAGTGCTACTGCCCTTATTGGGAGAATACATCCAAATCACTAAAGGCCTTCCCTTTCACTAAAGGAGACGAAATAGAGCATATATTAAAGGAGTTCAGATACAGTACACTCCAAAGGTAAGTACAAGAAAAAATGAAAATAATTGTCAGTTGTTTACGGTAAACGCCAAAATTTAAGCAGTTCCCTTTTGCTGGAAATGCTGGTTTTATAGAAACAACCGGTAAACTGACTACAACATGCTCAGACTGCCATCTGCTCAGTCAAAAAAATTATTTCGCAATCCTACATTTTGTTTTAACGGTTCAAAGTAAAGGATGTAAAGAAAGAGGTCTTAAACTGGATTTTATACTGTTAAGCTACTGAAATCAGTCAGAAGGCATTTTTAAAAGGTATGTTTCCTAGAACAACAAAAAAATAAAACAAAAACCACAAATAGGATAGTAATAGTAAGAAACACGGCTAACATAATAAAGCAGCTTTCAGTGGGTGGAGGAGGAACCTGCATCAACGCTGGTGGGTCTGGATGTGCAGCACAGGAACGGCTCTACTCAGGCCGACTTTTCCCTCATTGTCAGCAGGACTGCCAGCCGACAACGAGTCCGAGTTGGACCACATAGATGTCTTCTCCTGCCTGGGAGCATCGTGCCGGAGAGCCCCGCCCTGCAGAGCCGTGCGCCCCTCCCAGAGCATCTTTCTGCTCTGCCGGGACATCCTCCCCAAGCTGCTGCCGCTGCAGGACGTGCAGCAGGGGCGCCTGCCCAGGCAGATGTCCCGGCTGCTGGCCACCTGCGCAGAACCCGCGGAGACAGACGCCGACGTGCTTCAGGCTGCCAACGCTCTGACTGGCCTGCTGAGGTCATTGCGGCCCTGCAGCCAGCACTTCAGTTACCGCTACCCTGAATGCAGGTATGGAGACCGGTTCTGAGACACGGACACCGACACGGTGACGGACGAGCCGAAACCTGCAGACAAGGCACGGACTTCAGCACCACACGCTGCAGGCCCGATGGATGGAGTATGCAGGACATAACGTAGTTCCACAACGAACGATTACACCAAGGGGAGCAGAAACTGGTGTACGCATTATGACAGAAACGAGAACCTCGACACATTGCTTCCACTGCTAGGTAGGAAGTGCCTAGGTAGCCTTCATCAATTTCATAAAAATCCAAATAGAGAACTCACTGTATTTATGTTGCACAGGCAACCAAATGTTTGTTTACCACAAAGAATTTTCCCCTTTAGTCAAATGCTAATACAAAAAATCTGATCTGAATGACTTCACCTTGGCCCCTCGCAAGACTGCGGTTGGAAATGAAATCTAGATCAAATATATCTGATAAATACAGGCCCACAGGCAGTCACAGGAACTCTTAAGCATGTGAATTCCTGATCCCCAAAGTTTGACTAAAGTCTTTATGCACGCAAAAAAACTCCTTCATATCTGACTAGTCGATTCATATTCATAGCTGGAATTTAAAATATATATTTAAACATATATATTGAAGATGTACTATAATCAGTTGCTATGGGTTGGTTCCATTGATTCAGTGCTGTTCAGAACCAGATGAATAAACCCAAACTTAAGGAACCAGTTCAAAGACCAAGTTGTGTACAGTGCTTACTGAGAAGTTGACGTGATGTACACAATACAGGCGTTTGTTTGCCACCATGATCTTTGGTTAAGGTAGGCTAAATTTTGTCTTGTAGTACATGGCCTGACTCAATGCAGCATTGCAGCCAAGAAATAACCCTGACTATGACTACCTCTAACAAACAGCCATAACGCCTAAAGCCAAACAGAACATGGTACAAGGGTGTTAAACAAACTCGCTGATCCATCAGGTAGAGTGAAAGTGATCGGTTTTGCCCTGTCCTGGTGGCCAGAGTGCCCGGTGTGGGGCAAGGTTCTTCCATAAACAAAATTAACCAACCGAGGTACAAGAAGCTGTTGCTAAGGGCACTAAAGTAAAGCAGCAGCTTTTTTGTAAGCATGGGCAGTACGCCATGCATTCGCAGCTGAGCCAGAACCAACGTCCATGTGAGCGAAGGTCCGTACCGCGCCATGGTCCGCTCAAAGCAATGGAAACACCACTACAACTTAAGTAATCATCGGAGGAATAAAGATTACCATGTCGGTTTAATAAGTCATTAAACATTCTTCAAACCATAAAACAATTTTAATGTAGGTTTCTGTACAATCTTGCTAAGCAGTTTTATTTATATATAGAAAACGTAATAGGAGTAGTGTTTAAAATGACAGAACTCCTTAAAATTTAATGGCAGGTACTCTGGAAAAAATAACAGCATTCCATCCACAAATATTTCCAAGCAATAAATATGTATTTATAAATAGTGTAAATTTACATCAAGATTAGAAACAAACAAACAAAAAAATAATCACAAATTAAAGTTTATTTCTTAATCTATGTGCAACCCATTTTTCTTTGTGACTTGGCTGTTTTTTTCTCATTTTCTCTCCTTTTTAACCTAACAAACCAAAAGTATTAACATAATGGTTTCAAAATAACAAGACGGATAAAACATAAAAGCCGTAAAAAATTATACCACCTAACTCTTCACATTACAAAATTATTTTTTTAGATTCTGTTGCCCAAATACATAAAACCTCTATCTACCAATACAAAGGACCAGCTAAGCTAGTACTCATTTAAGGGGGGGGGGGGACTTCAATGAGAATTATCAGCCCAAGAACAGAATACAAAAAGAGTAAGTCATCAAGTCAGTAGTCTTTGTGTGATGTTGCCAGTTGTGACCGGTGATAATATGTACAAACGTTTTTCTCCAATGTTTTGTTTCTTTTTTATATGAGTAGAGCTGAAGCAGCTATTTCGAGTCCCCGAGACGGAGGAGCGCCCACTCCTGTCCAGTAGGGTGGCACTCCGCACTTGGCAGGTTGCATAGACACACAGCTTTCAGACAGCAGCCTTGTGGGATAGCTACAGAAACCAGCGGTGCAGAACTGGGTCATTTCCTGAATATCAGAAATGGTTCGTTTAAGTTCTTGTATATTGTCCACAGAACAATAGATCATAATGTCAAGATGAAGACGAAGGCAGAGGAGGAGCCTGAAAGAAAAAATAAAATAAAATATAAAATTTTTATGGACACTTCATCTAAAAAAATTTTCAATTCAAAAATTGTATAGACGCAAGACCAAAACATTTAGAAAAAACCTTGGGCTGAAACGACCCCTAAATCGGGACAATAAAGACAAGGGATAAAGGCATTAAAATTCCAATGAAGTCAGTCCTACTTACTAATGTGAACAGGTCATAGACTTGCATCAGGTCCTCCATTTTGTACTGTTCTAGCACCACAAAGTTCTCCAGGTTAGCGCTGCCCTTGCGCGCGCAGTCTTGACAGTGCACCACGTAGGTCTTCCGAGAGTTGCTTTCACTCGTCACAAAAAGCAAGTTGAAGACTTCCACCTGGAAAAGCAAGCAGAGGGGAGGGTTAGCGAGCGGCAGGTAAGCGTAAGTCACGCAGTGTTGAAAAGGCGGAGAAGTCGCCAACCTCGCAGATGCTACAGTAGTGAGCGGGCTCCTCCTTGGTCTTCCCGTGCCACACCACCTCCTTCCCAGCCGCGATGAGAGCCTCCCTTAGCATCTGGCACTGCTTCAACGTCCGTAACAGGCAGTACCTGCACAGAGAGACACACAAAGAACTTAGCGACCGCGGTGGCAAAGCTAAATAAATGCATACAACGTGTCCCCAGCTCAGTAGCTTGCGGAACGTTCAAACTCCTATACTTGTGCTTTGCAGAGAGCTGAGACTGAGGAGTTCTGTGGGTGAATAAACACAGAAGATTTGCATTTCACCACTAAGCCGTTTCAATTCAAACTCCTTTCGGTTAATGTGTGTGTTGGTAAAGGTGATGACTTCAGACAAACAAACAGACACAGAAATTGATGTCACACAGTTGACATACTTGATCATTTCGAAGAGCTTGTGGTCAGACACTTTGATGTTCCTGGCCATATTCCAGGACAGGTGAATCATTGGAACAATGGATTTCACACTCTGAAGTTTATTCCACTCGTATCGCTCCACTGAAAGTTTATACTGGTATGCTGAAGGGGGTAAAAAAAAAAAAACTCAATTAGCTTAAGGGTGGTAAAACAGGAACATCTAAGCACCTATATCTCACTCAAGATAAGGGAGAACTGGGAGTTAATAAACACAATTATATGAAAACGGGGCATGCCTGTCAGTGGTCCGACGTTCCAGGCGATGTTATTGCACCAGCCAGTGGCCTGAACCCAGTGCACCGTGCCTGTGTTAAGCCACACCATATCTCCCGGGCGCTGGATAAAGCGGTACACCGGGACGTCGGCCTCATACAGGTCCTCCAGATTGGGCCACCACGAACCCATCAGGAAGTTTATATTATTCCTGCAACAGAGACGCACACATAAAATGGTCAAGACCAGAAGTAATGTCATGGTAGTTAAAACCAGTTGTGACTTAGAGTTACAATTATGGTTGCAGATTCAATCAATAAAAGTAAAATGGAACGAATAGTAATTCCCAGTCTAATCTTTGACATATGGTTTCCAAAATGTCCAACGTTTTTGTATATATAAAAATAAAAATGTTGACTGAAATGTTACTGCAGCGGTACTCAGTCATGGGCAACTCAAGAGCCACGTTACAAACAATGCTGAATCAAAATCATTGCACAAACAGAATTACAAGTTAATAGAGAAACAAATTCAATTTTAAATCTGCTTTATTAGCCCGAGTATAGAACTACACTACATTGTTGCAAAGTGGATATTGTTCCAATATCACCCCCGGCACCGAAAAAAACCGCCTCTCCGTCTTTTCTTAATAACTATCTTCTGCCAACAGCTAGCTTAAAACGAACACACTCGTCACGTAGTAGACAATAGTGCCTTGACATAGCCAAAATGTAGGTTAAAGGATATTTGAGATAATTGTTTAAATTCAATGTAAACTCTTTGGTGTGTGTAAAAGTACAAAGTGGCACCCAGATCAAACTTACATTAAAGATTGATTTTTTTTCTTTCCAAAAAGATGATATATGTGACATTTGTAAAATATAAAAATAAGAGTACTAGAGTATTAAATACAAAAATCCTAATTAAATTAATGGGATTCTTTGAACGTTCCAAGCTCAGACTTGCATATATGTGGGGTAGTAAAAAATTGAAATTGGCATATAAATTGGCATATAAATTCAAATGAAGTTCACTAGGATTCAATATTTAAAACAAATAAAATATATAACATCCAAGGGGGGTGAATACTTTTTATAGGCACTGTACTAAACTGCAGTAGCTAGCTCAAAATTGATGGAAGATTCTGAAACTGTGGACTTACATAATAGCTTCTGGATTTCATGAAACTAGTTTTTGAAAGAAGTTTTTTCTAATGGTCCGCCCTGGTCTTGGAAGAATACGATAGCAATGGCTAGCTTGCTAAATGAATGGAATGAATGCTCCGAAATTTCAGACACATAAGGCAAGTACCATACTGTCCATCACAAATCCTAATGTTATTGTGTTAAGTTGTTCTCGTACTTTTCACAGAAATCATTCATGACACCCCAGTAAGGCTCTGGTACGGCGAACCATTCGCAATCCCCTGGTCCAATATTGATGTTAACAGAACAGAAATTGTTGTTTTCCTGGTGACCTAAAAAAAAAAACGTTAAAGAAAAAGAAAAAAACATGTTTAAAAACACAATAGTGCTTACTCTTATCAGCTAGTAGAAATATGAAATGGGGTTAACTTATTTGAGAACGGCCATTAATGCATTGATCACGTTATAAATTTGTAAAAAAGTTCTCAGGCTTTTAAGACAAAAACACACATTTTTCAGGAGCATGTCATGGGTGTGTATCCACGCACCTGGTGTCCTGCTACCAGGGACCTTCATGTAGAGCTGCACGGTGTTCATTCCCAGGATGGTGTGGCCCACGTGACTCAGGAGGTTCCCAGCCGACACCACGCGTGCAAACGCCGGCAGCTTGCTCAGTTCGTGCAGCTGCAGTTTCCACCTGAAAGGGACACGTCATGCCTCAGAATACCACCACGCCTTTGCCACACCTCAGTCATTAGCCGACTGTGACTTAGCATTGCCCAGCTGGGGTATGTTAAATCAGCAGGGTTTCTCTCGGCTCATACCCAACGAGCACCCCCCCCACCAGCTTCCTGGGAGCCTACAGGCTTGCAATACTGTTGAGGAGGACGTTCATCTCCTCCAGTCGGCACTGAAACACTCGCGCAGACTGTGCAGCCTACAGTGTGGAAAAGCAGCGAAGACGACTAGGATTGGAGAAGCCTAGTCGTACTTCCATACTTCCTCATCCTCCCCACGTGAGATCAGATTCGTAGCGACGAGCAGAGATGCAATAGGATAATTTCCGATTCCAAATTGGGGGGAGACAATTACCAAAAATTACAGGCGATTCCAAAATTAAAACAAAAAAGAAAGAATTCCGCTGCCACACCCAAGGAGGGGCCTGTCTGCACCTCAGAAAACCACACCCATTGTCTAAAAATTTAGAAAAATCACGATCTGAAAAAGTTACATGCAATGAGAAAAACAAGTACTGTGTGAAATGTACGACCAATCCCAAATATTTTAAATGCTTTACAGAACAAATATGAAACCAATAATTTTTTTAAATACCAAAACAAAATAAATACCATTCTAAGCAATTATTTTTGTTTATAGCACTTACTTCTTTTCATCTGATAAGTCGATGTTTGTCCCGAACTTGATGTGTTTAAAAGGACCTTTTCTCCGTCGGTTCACACTACCACACAGAAATAAATATGTGAGACAGGAGGACAATAGAGGTCCATGTGAGCTTTTTCAAGCCTCGCTTCAGCGACAGGAACTGACCTCTCCGATGACCCAGACTCTGTGTCCGAGTGGTCCTTCTGACCCTTCTTCTCGTTCTCCTCCTGTAAGAAGACGACATCCAATTGAGAAAGGCATAGCTCTCAGCTTCGCGCCTGCTCTGGCTGAATGCAAATTCCAAGCTTTGACACAACAGGACAGCATTCAGAAGGTAGCCACAGGGCCAGAAGCACTTACACAAGTTCTGTCTTCAGGTGCAGCACATAGAAACAATATTTCTGCATATTTCTCTAGGTGAAACGGCTGTGAGCAGACTCATCTTATACACGGACAGAATATTTATAGGCAGGGCAGTGCTGATTTTCATGAAAAGATGGGCTAATACACAGACCAAACTTTTGAGAGCGGTTGAGCAACAACAAGTTAACCAAACAAAGCTCCAACACAATTCTTGCCTTACTCTCGACAACGAAAGGGGACATTCACCCGATCATAGAATTGCTAAACACCTCTAGATAAACAGATATCACATGCACAATGTTAGTCTTAAAGCCTACAATGAAACAAGTGGTAACCAGAACTCTCTGAAAATACTGGCCTCAGGGCTCAGGTAAGTACACCACTGCATTCCTGACCAGATGGTGCAGGCCCATAAAGTCATAACTAATGGAAAAATACCTTGGCTCCACTTAACTTTTGCTTAAAAACTTTGCTTATCACATTCCAGCATTTGGGTTGAGTCATACACCCTCCACCAGTCAGCCAACTGCAATACCCATTTAACGATCTAAATAGGAATCTCAGGAGATCGCAGTCACGATAAGGACCTAAACAAACAGATTAGAAGCACCGGCCCGCTCTCTCCTTCCTTCCACTTGTATCAACAGTGCGTGGCGGCTTGGAGCACTGACCCTCAGCGACTCCTGGAAAGACGAGGCCTGGTACTGGGCGTACTTGGCCACGGTGGTGTGGGACCGGCTGCTTTCACAGCGCCACATCTTCCTGCTTCCAGTGGGGTCCCAATTCTCATCAGTGGGCTGGTAGAGCTGCGTGCGCACCTCCACCAGGTGGTCGGGGTTGGCTTCCACCAGTGTCTTGGTAGAGAACAGGCCCAGATCTGGGGGAGGGTGGTGGAGTGGTCAACACAGGCAAAACAATGAGCAGTGTGAACCAGGGGTTCCCAATCCTGATTGGTCCTCTGATTGTGGCAGTTTTTATTCCAGCCAATAAATGAATTATTGCCATAATTTTAGCAATTGTTGATTTTTCTCACAGTACTGCGGTGATGAACTGAAGTGTCTATAAAAACTCAATCCTGGTCCTAGAGGAACAAACTTTTAATCATACACATCTAACTGGAGCGAGAATCCAATGACTTGTACTATTTGTAAGAGGGGGAAATTCTTAAGTGCATTCCACACGCTTTAAACACAAAATGATTCTGCTGCAGATCTCAGGACAAAAAAAATCCCTCAAAAAACAATTTCTCTGAAACATGCAAGCTTAAAAACCCATTTTACTTTGGTTATCTTTAAGAGAGAATTTCAGTAGTCCATTGATTCTTGTTTTATCCACAGCTTGAAAGAACCCAGGAAAAACAAACCTATATATAGCTTGGTAGCACAGCATCTCTTAATCCATAACTTGCAAACGTTTAAATTTCATAGACAAAAAGAAAATTGAATTAAGTACAGAGTAGCAGTCGCCAAAAACGTACACATGAAATTAAGCCAAAAATCTTAAGAAAAATGAGTTTGTCAACATATTTGATCAAGAGGTGGGTGTGCATGGACCCTGCTAACAATTCCTGCAATGGAGAACAATGGTTATGTCTCAAATGTAAGTCAGCAGCAACGTGTCCTTTTTAACCAATCTGGCTGGAAAAGCTAGCAAAATGGATAAAATAAGGTTTTGGGGATAACCAGCTGGTCACTAATAAAACATTTTTACATTGAGGGGTCTAGTAGTATAGCAGTGTTGCATTGTTTGTTTTATTGAATATACAAAATATATAATAAATAAACAAGTTCAAATAATGAAAATAAAAATTGGTCACAGAAATTTTGTTTCCAAAAAATTTGGTCCAACAGGTAATCGATGTGATGGAAGCAGAAATGAGTGTCATGCAGGAGAACAGATTGTGCAATGACTCACTGTATTCTGGCTCTAAGAACAGCAGCGATTCTCTAAAGCCCTCTCCCCTCAACAAGTTTCCCGGCATGACTGGACACTCCGAAGCATGTCACATGCAATGACTTACAGCCTGCAGGTGGTGCTGTTGCCATGTGTGTCAAGACCAGCAACACCACAAACGCTATGATCACGTCGAAGCTCTAGTTTGCAGTGTCTAACTGAATTCTTACACTTCGACGCAAAGAGTTCACATGAACTTAGCAAAGAGAGCAAAGAACAGTGGAATAACAATAGAATAAAGGTTTCTGTGAATTTCACTCAGGGTCAGCCTACACACAGACCAGACACTTACCTAGCTTGAGTGCCCCAGCCAGGCCGCGGATCACTGCCACAGGGTTGGACGGGCTGGTGCAGAACTGATGTAGAGGTGGAAAGAAAGCATCTCTCTTGTTCTCCAGCTGTAGAAATTTTAAAAGTCAACTGTTAAAAACAATGTTCACGAAAGATAAGAATGACTGTATATTACATATGCAAACAAACTATTTAAAAAATGCTTGTTTAATGTATTTTTACAGTTTCTTTAGCACCATACGTAAAGAGCTTAGCTCAGACTACATTTAGATTGATATGGTCAATATACTCTATACTCACATAAATACTGGGTGTTGGAGGGTTGAGTTTGTCCTTTGGCAGTGAGGGGACGGGCGGAGGGGGCAGTCGAGGAGGGGGACACTTGTCCAACAAGATGCTGCTAGTTGACAGACCGTTCTTGCCAAGGTTTCTGATATATGACAAAGGAGAAAAAGTATAGACATGGTTGGGCTTTTGCACACTTTTTCTTTCCCCATCACAGATACAAACATATGGTTGAAAACACAAGCTGCAAAATGATGGTTTACTCTTCAGGAGTAGGGCGACACTGCTGCATACAGAGTGCAAAGGCAGCCAAGCAAGGAGAACCAGTTCATACAAGACATGTGGCATGGAGTAGCTAGGGACAATGCAGAGAACATCATCTTAAATTAGTAACTCAACAAAAGCAATTCAAATTTAAATGGTGCAGCGTCCCAGCGTTTATAAAGAGTTTATAGAAGATAGATTCCTATGACCCACAAACCAAATCCTCAGCACCTCAGTATAGACCTGACAACATTGGGAATTATGGCATTTACCAGTCCAGCACATCTTCCATATAGTGGGCAATAAATCAAAGAGAATTAATCAAGGACAACTTCAGTGCTCTAAATCAAGGACCAGCACGCACACACACACAGCAGTCGTAAGCATCTAAATGGTACGTTTGATGATGCAATTTCCCATAGCTGCACAAGTATTTTTTTGTTGTTGAATAATTCAGTTTCAGAGCAATAAAACCTTCTAAACCAACCTTTAACAAATTAAAAATATTTGAATGTGAAAAACGCATAAATAAAAATTAAGGAAAACACTGATCCAATTAATCAAACCCAAAACAATCAAGATATTACTTCAAGCAGGTATTTAACATTTAGGTAGGGTGGGAAAAACATACCCAT
>JAOVYW010000064.1:664275-674759 GCA_025775045.1 Hiodon tergisus | reverse complement strand
CCCCCCCCCCCCCCCTTCCTTAGGAGTAGCTTTGACAGGTGGTCCAGCAGGAAACACCGCCAGTCACAGTCAAACTCCTCAGCATGGTTGCTCTCTTTGGGCAGATTCTATAGAGAGCAGCTGGGCTTAACACGCACTCCAGTACTCATTTCATAACTTTTAACACTGTAACGGATTCTGTCGTGTAGTCATTCGTGACAGTCTGACGTTAGCAATTAGTTAGCAGTAGGCAGCTGCTAGTCATTAGTGGCCCTGTGTTTATCCCCGTTAACACCGAGGTTCTGGGCAGCCTAGCATTAAACCCTCTTTGGCTTTCGCTCTGTTTTTTATCCTGGCGGGTTCAAGGCCCGCCTAGAGCCTTTATTCACAGCCGATAACTAGGTAATAGAAAAAAATCAATCAAATTTGAATTACATTTCTCAAATTTTAAACAGAGTACTTTGTGGTGTAAAGGCAGAGAAAATACCAAGAGTTCATGAAGGGATACAGGTTGTTCGTAGACGATTGTTCTCTTGTAGAAGTGCAGATCTTGGTGACTGGAATAGGACAGTTCAAAGATGTCAACTGCTGGAATCAGACATGGGAAAGAGGAGCCAACTGGCCTGTCACACCTTTGGGGCTAAACTTCCTGCCAGTAGGAGTTTCCTTTGCAAAAAGTAACTGCTAAGAGAATGAACTTGTGTCTAGATGTGTAAGAAGCATTGACGTTTAGAAGTGTCTTGCTAAAATGTGATCAGTTAATCTATCACATTAGAAACGGCAACCATTTGTATTACAGCAGGATGATACAGCAACAGCTGAGTTTTAACACTTCCAGATATGCTGCCCAAACTCGTTCAGACTATCAGACGCATGCAACTGTGAAACATTCGTAGTTCATTAACCTTTAACACACGACATTAATTATGCAATTTCTTGGCCCAAAACACACCTATCCATTCCAGCATAGTAAAACTTGTAAACAAGCCCTGGTGCCAAACTCTTTGCTTAAATTATTTTTTCTCTACAAAAGAAATGTTGTTCTACTATTGTTATAAATTTTAAGCTATTATTTTGTAGTTAAAACTGTTATTTGGTTTCTGTAGACCCGTGTCCAATGCAACTGTTACATTCTTGCATTGAGCAAAATAACTGAATTAATTAGGAAAGTAAGGTTAGGTGTATATCTCCTATAAAATTCATTCTCTTCTTCAGAACTCCAGACTATAGATGGCTGTTGTATCATTTAATCTCTACATTTCAAAGGTAAAAACTACAGCTAGTATATTGTTTTTGTTCAATTTTTCCAAATTGGCCCATGAAACCAAACATAAAGTAAAGAACTAATAGTTTCCTCAGTGCTGAGTCATATGAGAGCATATCGCCCTCTTGTGGGAGAGAGGGAAATGGTGATTCGATAAAAAGAAAGGCCGAGAATGCACAGAATAATATATGTATTTATCCCTTAGTATGGTAGGATCTTTAGTTTTGATTTAGTCTCTAGTATTTATAGCCAAATTCACGTGTTTCACCTTCCCATTTTAATATGCTCAAACACATGCCAAATACATTTCTGTATCTTTGTATATTTGAATATTTGAAGTCACACAAGTCCTCTAATCCTTCGAACCCAAGACAGAGGACCAACAGAAGTGGGAGAGGGACGTACGGTCGGCCTCCAGTCTAGAGGAGTTATTGATGCTGACTGACTTTCCGGACTGGAAGCTGTGGAAGTGTCGTCTCAAACTGAAGTATCTAGAGTCCACTTCGAATTCAGACCGCTCATCGTCCACTGGTTCACACCGTTCCACGCGCTATGCGGGCTCCTCCTATAGCCTGGAGATCCTCAAGGGTGAGCAGTGAACTGTAGATTAGAGGTTCTAAAACCGCTCCGGCACCATTATGTGAAGTACAGAACTTGAAGTGTGTAAACTGTAATTGTAAAGTAAGAGGGTCTGCTTACCAAGTTAATAATGCATCATTAAACAAAACTTTATCAAGATGAATCCAATTAAACGTAATTGGTTTAAAATTGGTTTATATAATGAGAAAACGTGTACTTTAAGAATAAATAAATAACATTGTCACTGATCATATGTATTCTGTACAAGGAGAAAGGTTTAAATCCCTTTGGTTTTTTCTTTTGTATTTTTTTATGGGAAATACATTAGGATTCTTAACTTTGAGGAAATAGTTTTCTTGCTCTGGTCATTGTCTAGGTACATCCTAACTGCCTCATTGTTTCTGAATGGATGTCTTTGGCAGCCATTGACGATGAGTGGCAGAAGACGCAGTGCATGCCCAGGGAGACGTGTGTGGACGTGGCCAAGGAGCTGGGCACTAAT
This sequence comes from Hiodon tergisus, assembly GCA_025775045.1. Classification (NCBI taxonomy): domain Eukaryota; kingdom Metazoa; phylum Chordata; class Actinopteri; order Hiodontiformes; family Hiodontidae; genus Hiodon; species Hiodon tergisus. The sequence goes on along the minus strand of JAOVYW010000064.1, from coordinate 672,435 downwards.
GCCAACAACGGCATATTCTTCAAGCCGCCCTGTGTCTCGGTCTTCAGGTGCAGCGGCTGCTGCAACACCGAGGGGGTGTCATGCAAGAACACAAGCACCACCTTCGTGAATAAAACAGTGAGCCAAACATCTGCGTTTCCTTCTTTCGGTAATCATTATAAATGCAACACTAGGATGTGCTGAGGAAACCCAGAAATTGATTTTTATCGTCTCTGGGACAATAAAATGATTGTTTCTCCCTAATCCAGTGTGTCGCCCCTCAAGTGGCTTTAGTTCTGTAGCAGCAACGTGATGTTTGAGTTGTTGTGTAAGTGTTAATTCTCTCCTTTTCTCTACAGCTCCTATCGGTGATACCATTCAAACATGGGCCGGAACCAGTGCTGATAAAAGTGGCCAATCACACAGAGTGTAAATGTATGGAGCCAGCACTTACCCGACGACATGTTCCCCCTCATGAGAGAAATGGGTGAGTCTCGGAGAGCACGACTGCTTGACATTAATTTGTGTGCTTCGCTATTCCAGAAGTTTCTTGACCGTTTCTCACAATGTGTACAAATTTAGCAGGTGTAACCATCAGATTTTGTCAATTTTTATTATGTCTTCAATTAAATAATGGGTTGGAGGTAAATTCTAATTTAATTTCAGTGGATTTTAAGATTTGCTTGTGAAGGTAATGCAATGTAGTCTTGTGTATGAAAGAATTCCAGGTTTATTTTATCTATTATATCTAAACAAGATGTTACACCTTACAGGTGTAATCCTGTTCAGCGGATCTCAGATTCTGAGGACTCCAGCAGGCTGTGTGCAAATGGGATGATCTGGGACTGTATGGCAGATCGATGTGTTCCATACCCTTCCAGTAAACAAGGTAAGCATTGCTCTCAAGTGAACAATCAAATCTTTTTTTTCTCTTCTGTTTTGGAAAACAGCTATTTAAATTTATTTGGAGAATTTTTCAATGTAATTTCTTACTTTTCTCTCAGAATTGTTACCAAATCCCAGGGCATCGGATTGTGAAATTGATGTTGATCAGTGTGACTGCATCCCCAAAAACACCACCAAATCCAGAAATCCCTGTCAGCTAAGCTCGGCGGCTTGTACCACAAAAAGAAAACGTTTAGACAAAGCGTCTTGCAGGTAGCGCTCTCTCTGTGCTCCCAGCTGTGAACGAGCAGTCCTGAAACTGTCAAGATCTGAACCTGAGTGTGGCTTTCATTCAAGCTTTGTTTGGTCTAAGGACACAAACTATTTACCATGAAATGTTTTTAGCACCAAAATGTACTGATGCCAATTACTTGTCTTGATGGTGTCCTCTGGTCGGTATTTCAAATAATTGTAAAACAATTACATTTATAGTTTACTGAGGCAATGTTCATTATTTGTCTGTGTCATGAATACAGAAGCTCCTTTGTGAAGATTTGTAGAACAAGCTGTAATTACCCAATTATCAGTTTTAACAATATTTTTTGTTCTGTTTTTTTAGTTGCAAGTCACCTTACCCATAACAGAAGTCTAACATTCTGGATGGATTAAAGGACGGCTTGAAACAAGAGAAAGGCTTTTTATTTATTTTTATATTGTATATTTCATATTCCTATTAACCCTTCTCCCAAAACTGATGACACTAAAATGAATTTGACCATGTTAAACATTTTAACATGTTGACTTGTTGCTTGTGCCAGTATGTAAATTATTAATAGAACTGTCATGTATGCACTGAACAAACATGTATATTACTTTAAAAATTGTATTTTTATAATTTCTTACATTTCTGTATTTAATTTATATGAATAAAAGTGATTACATTTAGTTTGTTGTTGTTTTTCTTATGTAGCATTTACCTCAGTTGTATAAAGACTTTACATTCATTCAGATTATTTGTAGATTTTAGTTGTTTTTCAGCAGGAATAAACTAGTTCAAGCATTTTATTTATTAAAACAAGTTCATACTCATCTGATTCCTCTCTATTGAAAATATTAAACTGTTTGCCACAAATTTTTTAATTCAGGGCAATGAAGTACTAGAAAACGTCATTCCCTGACCGGGAATCGAACCCGGGCCGCGGCGGTGAGAGCGCCGAATCCTAACCACTAGACCACCAGGGATGTTAGCTGTCAAATGTTTTGGATTGCTTAGAATATTTGGTTGTATAAATATTCAGTTCCGTGTTACTGTGTAACCTCAGGAAGCAGTCAATGCGAACAATGTTTCACGGAAGTAACAACATCTCTTCCGAGACAGCAACAGAGGCGTGTTATTGCTTCAAAATGGTTTGATAAGGCACGGAGGCATAATACGACTCCCATTAAATATTTTTTCAGTCTAATTAATAAAACAAAACGCCAGGGTAGTTATATTCTCGCCTATTAAACGATACCACTTCAAGTCGAGCTTAAAATGAGTAAGCCTGGAAATAACTGTCAAGGTAGTTTGGACTTGAATGAAAAATCTGGCAACTAGTGCCAGGTGAGAAACTATAAATTGAATGTAAGTCTCGTCTCTTATGTATGAGTATTCGCGAAATCTCGCTAGATGGCTAATTGTAAGACATTACCATTAGTGTAGAAAATCTCTTAAAATTAAACATTGGCTAGATTGTTTCTTGTGCATTTTAAAATATTAATTTGGCATTTTAAATCTTTTTTTTTTTTAATCTTGTAGGTGTCTAAATGTTTTGCAGTTCCAGTGAAATGCTTGAACCAGAACCAAAGCCTGTAGCAATGTGACTACCTGAAGAGTTATGGCCCAGAGAGAGAGAGCTAGTTTAAGGGAATCCTTGGTCAGCAGAAACCCCGACGGAGTTCCTGTCGAAGTGAAAAGTTCAGTGAAGCACAAAATATGCATGGTGTCTGATTTTTTTTACCCAAATATGGGAGGGGTAGAAAGCCATATCTACCAGCTTTCCCAGTGTTTAATTGAGAAAGGACACAAAGTGGTGGTCGTCACCCATGCTTATGGAGACAGAAAAGGGATTAGGTACCTCAACAATGGGCTCAAAGTTTACTACTTACCCCTGCAGGTAATGTACAACCAGTCCACAGCAACCACGTGCTTCCACAGCCTGCCTCTGCTCCGCTGCGTCTTCATTCGGGAACGGATCACAGTGGTCCATGCCCACAGTTCCTTCTCTGCTATGGCCCACGACTCTTTGTTCCATGCCAAGACCATGGGTCTGAACACCGTGTTCACTGACCACTCTCTTTTTGGCTTTGCGGATCTGAGCTCGGTGCTGACCAACAAGCTTTTGACTGTGTCGCTCTGCGACACCAACCACATCATCTGCGTGTCCTTCACCAGCAAGGAGAACACAGTGCTCAGAGCAACACTCGACCCAGCCATTGTGTCGGTGATCCCCAATGCTGTGGACCCCTCTGACTTTACCCCAGACCCCTCCCAGAGGGACGACAGCAAGATTACCATTGTCGTGGTCAGCCGCCTAGTGTATAGAAAAGGTAGGTGTGGTTAAAGTATTGGAATCTAGGACAAAGCAATGATGTCGCTGCTTTTGATCAGACCTGAACTGCTAAAATGATTCTAAAAATGGAAACCGAATTGCTTGAAAATTCGGTGAAAAGGGTCCTGACTTTTTTCTTTCTTTGTAGGTATTGATTTATTAGGTGGAATAATCCCAAAACTCTGCCTCAAGTATCCCGATTTAAATTTTTTAATCGGTGGGGAGGGGCCAAAACGAATTGTGCTTGAGGAGGTTAGAGAAAAGTACCAGCTCCATGACAGGTAAGGCTGGAATCGGAGGCCTTTTCAAAGTAGGTGCAGGGTAAATGTCTTTACAAATGCACAAACTGAAATTGTTCCAAATCCTTTGAGTGGAATTGAAGGATGCTATGGCAGCCTTCACCTATTCATTAGATTGATTCTCCTGATGCAGGGTTCGTCTTCTAGGAGCCCTGGAGCACAAAGACGTGAGAAATGTCTTGGTCCAGGGTCATATTTTCCTCAATACATCTCTGACAGAGGCCTTTTGCATGGCCATTGTTGAGGGGGCCAGCTGTGGACTGCAGGTAATTATATTTAGCTGTATTGTTGTTTCTAAGCAGTAGTTTTTATGCAATTGTTTTGAACATTTAGAAAAGTGGCATTCCATGAATATTGTTAAAATATATATGGAAGCAGAGATGTTAATTTGTTTTGCAATGAAAACGGAACGACCTTTCTAACTAAAAGATTAGTAATGAATGACATGGTGAATGGCACCCCGAGTGTGATTGCGGAGTGAAAAGCACTGATATGTGGAGCTACGGTGCATGGTTTGTCCGCGCACTAACGGCAGGTGGTGAGCACACGAGTGGGAGGGATCCCAGAGGTGCTGCCAGAGGACTTGATCACACTGTGCGAGCCAACTGTGAGCTCTCTTTGTGAGGGCCTGGAGGTGGTCATCCACAGGCAGCGGGCGGGCACCGTGGCGCCACCTGCCACCATTCACAGCAAGGTCCGCACCCTCTACACCTGGAGGAACGTGGCTGAGCGGACAGAGAAGGTATGTGTGCGGGGGGCTCTCTCTCTGACCACATTGCAGAGTGGACTGACACATTCAGACCAATCAAATTTTATTTGTTGTAGCACATTTTTACAAACAGGATTTGCTTAAGGGTTGCATTTTCCAGAGAGAATTAAAAAACCAGAAAACCCAGTGCCAATGTGGGAAAACTGACCCCAGAGGCACTCGAGAGAACTCCTGGAAAATGACATAATGGAAGACGCATACAGAACAAGGCAAATACAGAATAGAGCAAACAGTGAGGTTATCTGTGGGAGGTCCAGTCTTGCTGTCAGCACTGCACTGGAGATACCCTTCCTCAGTTTTGCCACCTCTTATCTTTCCCACGTCGGGGGAGAGGCGGGCGAGAAAAACACTCAAGAAAAGCAGAATGTAGTTAGAAGCTGACAGGCCAGGGTAGGTAGAGTTAAATGCAATTTGGTGTTGGTGTGACAATTATGTAGTCTCAGCAGACAAGAAGTGTCGAGATGCAAGGAAAGGTAATATAGCCGTGAAGGTGGTCAGAGTCTTTCCCGCCTCCTAGGAGGATAGCCAGTCCAACGAGGGTGGGGCTACTAATAGAAATGTAAAACGGTGATTTCAGCAGAGTCTAGGACTCGTGGAGATGTATATCGGTATGAGTGTAGTAAGTCAGGTAGGGCTGTTTGCTGTTATCTTGTCAGTAATGGCAGGCGTGTCTCTGTTACTCCAATGTGGCAGGTCTATGACCGAGTGGCTGGTGAGGTGGTGCTGCCCCTGCACAAACGGCTCTGCAGACTGAGGGCTCACTGTGGCCCAGTGGCAGGCTCCATCTTCGCCTTCGTCGCAGTGCTGGACTTCCTCTTCCTGCTGCTCTTACAGTGGCTTGTGCCAGATTCCGTCACCGACATCGCCATGGACGCCTCTGGCCCTCAGGGACTGTGGCCGAAGAGTTGGCCCGGGGAAAAGGAGAATAGGTCAAAGTATCCCAAAAGTAAAGAATCGAGTTAGTCCCAGCACACACTCAAGCTTTGCAGTCCTCTTCCGGACTGTTAAAAAAATGCCCCTCTGCTAAATCTAATTTTTTATTTTTCAGTGTAATCGGTTTCTTAAAAAAGTATTTATAAAACGTATATTAACCGTTTAAATTAACCCATACTGATAAAAACTGTGCTAACTTAATTTTTGTTTCTTTCATACTTAAGACTAAGGGCTAAACGCATCCTCTCCCGCGTAGGTCTTGCGTGTTTTAGACACATGTTCACAATGAATTACACGGTCACAATGGATTGAAATCCAGATTAGTAGTTAAGGGACAACCTGTAGGGACAACTTGTAATGTTTTTACGATTTCCCACATCCACTTTAATAAACAAACAGTTTGAAACAAACAATTGAACAGTTGATAATTACATTTTAAAAATAAAAAAATCCATAGTATTTTTTATTTTTTTTGCCAAATTCAGAAATGTATGTGTTCTCTTGAAATATTTTCTGTATTGTATTCCTTTAAAGGCATCTAGAACAGTGTTATTTTGGTAGTGTGCCAAGATTTAGCTGTCTTCTGCCAATCTTAGGGACTTACTGCAGCTGTTAAGTCTTAACGTGCACTACACTCACTCACATATTTTAGGTGCTTGTGTTGTATTCTTGCAGGGCTCTCTTGGTTATTTTTCAATCCTACTGGTTATGTTGTCCTATTTAAGGCAAATCAATTTATTTATTGATGGTAATGCTACCTTAGACCCTGTGCTATACGTTATGACTCAATAATGCGAACGATTCATGTTAAAGCAAAGCACCCTTTAAAAAAAGTTGATTTTGGTGCAAGGCCAAGACGGTGACCCAGTATCTGGCCCATATAAATGACATTATTCTTTATCATTTGCTTGTGATCGTGGTGAAGCCCACAGGTCACAGTGTTGAGAAGGTGCATATTGGAGTTTAGGGACCGTTGAAAAGGTCTTTCCTCCAAGCGCTTGTTACAGAATAATACTCCTAATGGGAAGAATATAATACATACCGCACTGGGTACCTTCTGTGAAATGACTGTGTACTCAATAAAGCCTTGATGTGTCCTGTGCGTGACTCAGAGGCAGGGTTGTTTTGGACCAAAGCAAAGGTGTTTGATCCTAAGTTTTTGGGTGCTTTTATTATGACAGATCTTATGAGATGCAGTATAAGGGAATGGCTAAGACTTTGAAGGGACTTAACTATCTGGATCTGTAAATATACTGTACAACTCCTAAAACAGCGTTAGTCAGGAGGTTCCACTGCAGAGCTGAACTTTCTGAAACGTTGTGGAGATTAATTTATTTATATTGGTGTTGGTCGATGTCATGACTTTTAAAGAAAAAAAATGTAAATTTCTTTTAGTATTTTTTAAAATTGTACTTTTATCCTGCTTTTATCCTTATCTTTTGAAAACTTGTAGCTGTAAACAATGTAAGTAGCCCTATGTGGGCAATTCAGAACTGTGACCTTAACTGAAAATAAAGTCTTTAACAGCCTGTGGTGTGCTAAGTTGGTTATGATTGCTTTACCCCCTTTTTGGGGCATATCAGAATATACATGTCTAGTTGATTAACACTATATATGTTAACATGTTCAACATGAGAAAGTTTGGAATTCCAAAGCTCCCGGAAGGTCCCCCTTCTCACATGTTGTGTGAATGTCATTAGGTATACATATTTCCTGTGCTGATCTTTCCATTGAAACTATCCTGCTGCGAACCCTGCAGCCGCCCCTTAAGCCCCAAGAATATATACGGTTTAACTGAGAAAATTAACTGATGATACTCGATTAAGTCTTGGTTTGCTCTCCAATAACCTGGCACACTTTGCTAGTTCAGGTGGCTGGGATGTTGCCAACTTACTTTTATTTTTTTAAAGCTGAGCCATTAGATTAAAAAGATTAGTTTCTCTTAAAATATTTCTGCTGTGTTATAATTTGTCTATGTCAATGCAGTATTAAATTAAATTTTACACTTTCACACTATTCTTCTTCTTGGCTTACTTTGGATGATTCAGTGCGTTTCCTAAATGGTACCAGAATTTCTACTTTCAACAGACTGTGTAAAACTTTAGTAATGTATGGCCAATAGAGGGAGCTACTGCTGAACCATACCGTCTTCTGCTAAAATTAGTGGAATTTAACAAGCCTCAGTATTTTTGATGTCATTACCACTAGAAAATCTACACACAACAATGGCTTGGTTTGGACAGGGACGTACAAGTCTTGTTTGCTGTGTGTTCAGTTCTTATATCAGTCATTTATTAGGTCTCACACACATTTGCTTTGCTGTACACTTTTGAAGAAAGCTATTTGTGAAGATATTATCTGGTAGTCCTGGCCGCTCTGAGGAACCAACATTTGTGAAAGTAATTGAGCTGGCTGGCCTCCTCCCCGTACCACGTGCGAGACATGTGTCCTGCACCATCACAGCTGCCTCTGCTGTAAACCACAGTCAGTAAACAGGCCCGCCGTGGACTCACCAGCATGTCGGAAAATCTCTCCAACGCTCTGCCGAGGCCCTTGATCCTGTCCTGGGACTCCAGATACGTCCTGTATGGGAATTATATCTGTCATAACTTTCAGGGGGGTGAGTGCCTCCGGTCAAAACAAAACTCAGTCCGGAAATGTGGTCTCTGTTAACAAATATAAAGTCATAACAGCATTAGTAATT
>JAOVYW010000064.1:649327-661459 GCA_025775045.1 Hiodon tergisus | reverse complement strand
GAGGGTATAAGAGCCGGCTCACACACACACGGGTCCTACTGCAGACAGAGGGTATAAGAGCCGGCTCACACACACACGGGTCCTACTGCAGACAGAGGGTATAAGAGCCGGCTCACACACACACTTGCCGACCGGCACTTCGCTGTGAACTTCCAGATAAAGGCCTCTGAATCGGCATCACCTGGGAGGAGGCTTCAGGGTTGAATCTGCAGTGTTTAATTTATGGCGTGGCGTGCGCTGTCCTGCCACTAACCCGTCTCCTCGCCCCCCACCTGCCCCCAGGGCCTTCCACTCTCCTGCAGCTGTGCAGGCTCTGTGTGCGGCAGCTCCTGGGGCCAGAGCGGCTTCACCTGGTGTCCAGCCTTGATCTCCCTCATCGGCTCAACATGTTCCTGCTCTACAGGAAATAGATGCCACCAAATCCCCCTTAAGAGGAGTCAGACACTTCTTCCTTTCAGTTCAAACAATCCATGCATTGCCTTTTTCCTAAGTCAACCCCGTGATATTTCATTTTCTTCTTGAATACGTTAAAAGACAAACGTGCATACGTTAGTTTAAATACTGAATTCACATTTATTGAAAATGCGTATAGTTATATTTAAAATTTGCATCTAGTTAATTTGGCAATTAACCCAATTTGGTAATCTGCTTGCAATTTCTTTTAGCTTTTTACATCAATTGCTGTTTTACCAAGAGTTTTCGTATAGTAAGACATAGTATAGATTGGAAAAATTTATCATTGACTTTAAATGTGTTTTCATAGACCATGTTCATCACTTTATAAAGGCTACAGAACTAGAATAACCAAAAATCCAGCCTAAAATGTTTGTAACTAACTAATGAACATTCTTATATACAGCATTTTCTGTGATTGTAGTTTAACTCCCAGTTTCTGGGCTATGAATTATCAGTACAGTCCAAGTTGTCTGTGCTTACTAAATTATTAAACTTCCTTATACTTTTTATGTAAATATATGTTATGTTAAATGTTAATAAATTATGTTAAACTTCCTTAAACTTTTTATGTAAATAAAAACAGTGTATCCTGCAGGTAAATTAATATAGCTGTATCAATGCAAAAAAAAAAAATTGTGTTCTCATATTCCACCATATAATTCCTCTGGTCTAGAGGATACAGTATAACTACATTCATAGCAAACACAGCAGTCCCCAATGTTGTGTGAAATATCACAGTTTAAAACTATGGTATTACAAAGCCTGATAATTTACCGTTCAGATCTTTGTCATTTATCATTACTAAATTCCTGGTTTCTTATTTAAACAGCTTTTTTATGTTCTTATATGTCACTTTATTGACGTATAATTAACAAACCTGAATTGTTGTTTGAACGTCTTAATCCCTTTAAAGCTTTATATTTTAGCCCCCGCCTAATTTTGGTATACCTTTTTAATGTCTACTCAATCGATATGTCCAACATTGCCGACAAGCTCGTCAGCACTTTAGCGAGTAACATGGGTCCCAGACCCTGAGTTCCCCGAACTCTGAGAACTGTGTTCACTCACTTCAGAGGGATGACTTACATAGCACCTCCAGGAGGGGTTTCAGGCTCCAGGACCCAGTCTCCTGCCGTGCATGGTTAACCTAGATGGGAGTAGCATCAACAGAAAACTCAGGTTAGGGATCCCAGACAAGCCCCCAAGTTTATGGTGGCAATTCTTAAAACCAGAATTCCTTCAGCGGTGAGACATGGGTACATTAAATACTCAGACACAATATCTATTTAACAAAGATTTAATGCTTGCAAGCAAGAGTCTCCTCCTCGTAAAGACTGAGAGCCCCCATCTTTGGATTCACATCATACTTATACTCATGAACAAAACAGTTACAGAAATCGTCATCATTCAGTGGAAAAGTACAGCACACCCTTTGCAGTAACCTTCCACAGCCCCCCTCACCCAGAAGGGGTCCGCTCAACCTCTCCTCCAGATAGGGCTTCTGACCTTCAGACAAACAGGAGACAAAAGAAGCCTCGACTCAGGATATTCAGTCCACAAAGAACACCTTATCTTGAGACTCGCACAACTTCGCTCATGGTCAAGTTGCTAATGTATGAGTTAATAAAACATTTTCAGAGGAGAATATTAGTAACTTCATCTGAATATTATGGTATCCATGTATATTAAGAAATATAGAACCCAATCACGGTGTTGCATGCACTATCAACAATGGCTGGTACATGTGAACATATCTAAACAGTAGAGGGCACTATGCTATCTATCTGGAACTGTCATGACAACGAATTACAATCCTATTACTCGTGCTTAATCTTTGACATTTGTGTCAATCCAAAAATTGGATCTGTCTATTTAAAAAAATTAAAAACAACGTTATAAATATGTATGTATCGTTTCCATGACCTTTCATAGCATTACTAATATTTAGCAACCGTTACAATTTATAATTGTGTAGTCCCTGACATTATTTCTCAATCGTGTCATTTTTAAAGTTATTTGTATTTTTTAAAATTTGTTTAGTTTTTTGACATTTCAGCTTTATTTTACTTTTTGTGTCCTTATAGACCCACCCATAGGCCACAGAAAACAAACCTGTCTCCTCAGTCTCCCAGGGCTAGGCAGCTCATAACTCATGTGACCGTTCTCCTCTTCCCTGACTAACACAGCCCCAAACTGATGTCCATCCCCAGAAGAGCAAAGGACAGTTGGGGGGGGGGGGGGGGTGACCCGACGCTCAACATTTCACCTTGACAGGCGTTGGAGGGTGCTGCTGTTGGAGGGTGCTGCTGTCTCTGCTGTGCTTACATGGGGCTTTGTCAGGGCCTCCTACTCGTCCCTGTCACATTGTGTCCCATCAAACCCCGCTGTAGAGCCCTGCCCAGACGGTGTGGGCTTCACCAGGGGAGACTAACGGAATGGACATTCCAGTCTATTCGCTTAATGTCCCGCAGATCGCTGCACCTCAGCCACAGTCCAGGTTTTGTGTCGCCAGCTCTTTAAAGTGGCTCGGTCTGTGTCTGGGGGGACAAACAGAAGAGGTCTGGGCCCACTTTAGCGCACTGGGGGATCTCCTGCCTCTGCTCTTCATTTCCTCACACGCCACTTTAAATTGAAACAGGAAAGGTCAGATCCTTAAATCTACAAACACAAGTCGAATTGCATTAGATTAAATTGGCTTTAATATACCAGAAGTAATCATCTTCTTATTGTACATTTTGATGCATTGTGTCCTAAAGCCTGTATACAAGCATCAGTTAAAACATGCATTTTGGCGAAGTGTGGAATTTTAAAAGGTGATGTGTTTATAGCACTGATTCTCATCAACAGGATGAATGTAATTCAGCTGAACTGATGTTTCTTTCCTGCTCTTGGTCCCTCGTCAGTCTAAATATTGAACAAGAGATAAGTGAGACAATTATTTGTCTTCTGACTATAACCATGTACCACAGCTGAAGTTTGCAAGAATCTGTTTAATCTGCTCTTGGGTTCAAGCAGCTGAAAGCGTGACACGGAACCTTAAGGTTCTGGTGTGTCACCAGCAACTAAAACACAGTTCCGTAGTTTCTCACGAAACAGTTCTAATGATAAAACTCCTTAACAGAAGTCAATACTTGCTGACTATGAGTTTATCTGATGTAGGCTACTTTCTTTTGGAATGTTTGTTTTGGCCGTACACTTGCGAATACTTCAGACTGACCTTGCTCTGATCGAGAACAATAAATTAAGCATGGATGAACTAAGATACGGAAAGGGGATAAAAGTCAAGGTGGGTCTGTTTGAGTTCTAAGGTGACCATTATATATATTGTGAGTTATGGTTTCTATATTTTAGTCAGATATAATGGACGGTGTATTAGGACCACAGAACTATAAAAGTCAGCCCTGGTGCATGTCAAGTAATAAATTTAATATAACACCCACACCCTGGGATTTGAACCTGTTGATTAAAAGTTACTGTATCACCACACCACCTGCTGCTTAAATCTGGTGTATCTGTTTGGAAATGAACAAATTTGCTGTAAACGTGAAATGTTTCAAAATTGAACAGGAGCTTTGACATATACAATGCAGCACAAAGTCCTCGCTTCGGGGAACATTGGGTTTCCTGTAAATAGCTAAGATCCATTTACATGGAACTGAAATAGAACCAACAGTGATTAGAGCTGCTACCAAAAATAACTGCGAGTAAAAGGCAGGTGCACTGGTGCATTGGTGCTTTATTATGCTGACGGCTTAAATCATCGGCTTAAATGATCGTTTTACTGAACAGTATTGTAACCGTTTCATTTTTTCAATGACACTACACATCCACGATTCCCTTTCAGAGTTCATTACAGTAATCCGGCTCAAACTGCAGTTTTGTCAGCCAGGTTTGTGTATACACAATAAATGAGCTTACAGCATTGTACCAACGGAGGTGTCCAGTTGTCATTCTGAGTGCCATGGCTACTTTTTAAATTAGACCAATTTGCCAGGATGGACACAAAAGCAGCAATGCACACCAGGATGTGAATCCATAATCGGGGTATCGTTTGCACTTATTGTCTTCCTTACAGAGCTGTCCAAAATCTTTTCACCATTAACTGCATGTTTGTAGGCACTGTTCTGGGTAAGGGTGTACTTGGGTTGTGTCATGCTCACGTCACCGTTTACACTTCTCAGGAGTTATTAGGGTTTCTCTGCAGTAGAGTAGAGCCATCTTTGGCAGTGCAAGTGCAGTTTGAAAAGCTTCAGTTTACATTACATTTAGGCAATCGTTTGGATGACTGTACTTCATAGCATTGCTGGCAGGGATGGAAATGTTTGCTTCTTTTCTCTGGGTTTTCCTGGATGTTACTTTGCTCTGCTGGTTGAATAATTTTGAAACGTACTGTACTGTGCAAAAGTCTAAGGCACCCTAGATTTTTAACAGAAATGTAGTCTTAAATGTTTATTTTTTGTCTTCTGCATTGGTGTGTCAGTAGAAAAGAGCATTTTTAGATTTTTAGATTTCCAAACATTCATTTTCCAAAAGAAATTCAATGTTACAGAGAAATATTTGTATTTTGCAGATTTTAATCTTCAAATCATTAATACTTACACCATGCCAAGAATGAGCGTAGTAACAAGACAGAAGGTGATAATCCTGCATCAGAAATGTCTCTCCCAAGCAGAAATTTTGTGGCTGACCCGAGTTTCAAGGTGTGCTGTCAAGCTCTCCTGAAGAAGCACAAAGAAACGGGCAAGGTTGAGGACCAGAAACGCAGTGGTCAGCTACAGAGACTGAGCGCAGCAGTCAAGAGATACATCAAACTGACGTCCCTTTGAAATCGGAAGAAGTCCAACACCCAAGGACCGCCGGTGTGCACTTGAGCCGCCTGATTTAAATCAAAGCAAATGGTGGAGCCTGTTGCAATGTAAACTGTGAATGATTCAAAACCAGCTTTGACGGTTTCCATGCTGAACCAGCCTTCCTACATCAGGACGCAGACGACACCCTGCCTGTTCAGCAAGCTGCAAGCCCTGGGCCTTGCTGTGGCCATTGTGGGTCCAGTGCCCACCAAGATAGGGCCCAAAAACTTACAGATGCAGAAACAACCTACAGGCTGTGTCACATTAAATTACTTTGCAAGGCGATGTCTTTCCACCCCAACAACTGCTACTTCATAGCCTCCACATCTTCCTCTGCTCACTATAAAAGCACTGTGGCATCCAACTGCATTATAAGAATGTGAATGTGTATCTCAGAGGGATGCTGAAATTTAAGTTCCAATTCACCCTAGCAGTGGTGAGCTGCTGGTTCTGAGACAGTGACTGCTGGAGGCTGTCAAGAACACTCTTCTGCTTGAAGCCATGCAGGTTTATCATTGTTCAGGCTACTTGCAGAACTCATTTGTCACTTGTTTCTACAGTTCTACAGACCATCAGGTGTAAACAGGGAAGAAAACTTAGTTTATCCGACATACTGAATGTGCATTCTGGTTCTTGGCATGCGTGGTTTACGCTTAATAAAAGCGTTCTACTGCCGAGTAAAATCACATAAGATTATGTAGCAGGTACGATTGTGTCCAGCGTAAATCTTAGTGAATTTACTGAATAACTATTTAACCGGATGAGAATGTGGTCATTGCTTTATGCTTTGAGAGCCGTGTTTGGTTTATATTTCTCCTTATGTTATTTGCAGATCTGTAAAACAAAGACACACCAATGGGTTGGCTCATATAAAAAGAGATTCTTAAAGAAACAAAGTAGAAAATCATTATGAGCTGGGTTCAGAAAGTCATGCATGTATTGACACTAAAACCACTTAAAATGTGAGCCAGACCAAAGTCCACATGATGTTTACATCCCCCAAAATACATTGGCAAACAATCATTGTTTACAAATTAAAAGTCATTGTTGTCACCTTGAAGGGATATATTTCCAACACACAAAAAAGAGGAAACTAAAAGGAATATTTACTTATGGTATCTTTAGAATTCTTTATTTTGATTGACTATTTTGATTGAGTGCATAAAAAGATTATTTTTCCTTGTTTTTCCTGTGAGTATTCCATATGGTAATAATCTTGGATAAACTAAATTAATAAGTGAGAGATAGAACAAATGAACAGATGAAAAACTACATCAATATCTTCATATTAAATTAATAAAAAACAACATAGATTCTGCAAGATAAGATCAGTAAAAAGAACACAATATTCCATTACCAGGCTTGAAACCAACCACCCAAACTCTGCTTCATTTATCTGGTTTTTTTCTGAATTATTTGGATGGAGCGTAAATATTGTGAATCAGTCCACGCATGTACATTTTTTATTTGCATTTTATCTCAGATAAGAGATAAGCTCTTGTGTTCTGTTTCTGCGAACTGTAAGATGTTAATAAAACTCAAATGTTCCACGGCTGTCAGACACTCCTGTTGTCCTTGCCCAACTAAAGACCCCCCCCCCCCCCCAACCCTTTCTGTTTCCACTAACTGTTGCCCTCAGGAAGTCAGCACAGATAGAGACTTGGCACTCATACTTGCTTTTCAAGGTTAGGGAAAGTCATGTTTTCCGAAGCTACGACGCTTTTGACTAATATTCAAGACCAGTTCTTCATTCTTATCCATAGCTTTGATGCAAAATCACTGCGATCGTCCCATATATGTTTCAGCTCAGGGAATTAATCTCTGCATTGAAGTTTTGCACTGATCTTACATGGTGCTCCACACAAGCTATGAAAAATTCTTCAGGTGAAAACAGCTACAATTGCACACACACAATAAAAAAACTGGCAGGGATTGCTTAAAATCAGCCTTGTAGTATTGAAAAGTTTCCTTAAATAATTTTACTGTACCTTTAAATATGCAGAACTGTGCAAACGCCTGAGGCACATGTTGAAAAAAACTGTAAAGCGAAGATACTCTTGTCAATATATGGTGCGAGCACTCTTGGACTTAAAAACTGTAATCAGCAGGTAGATTATTCCAAGCAACTTTCCACAGTTCTTCTACAGACTTTGGCTGTCTCGCTTGTCTTTCCAGATAATCCCAGATAGCCTCGATGATGTTGAGATCAGGCCTCTGTGGGGGCCATACCATATCTGTTGCAGAACTAAACTAGACAAGAAATAAACCTCAAAGACTAAATTTCTGTTAAAGACCTAGGGTGTCTAAGACTTTTGCTCAGAACTATACATGAGGTCTGCAATGTCTTGTTTATCTGCCCCAGACACCTGTACAGGTGGTGTTTTCTGATCTAAATTTTGCAACTTCAGTATGGTTACAATCTCTGGTGTAAAAGCCTAGGTGGTGTGAATTTGAGCAGATGATAATGTGGTGAGCATTTGATTTGTTCAAGATGCCATTCTGGAATCTCAACACAAACTCTAGTAACAAGGTATGTTATGCCCTTGTACATTCAGAGAGTCTTTCTGGTATGTAACACCGAAATCAACGTAAAAGCACACACATAGCTTTTAAAGAAATTTTGACTTTAGGTATGAATTATTCATGTCTTTGACAGGATGCCTGATTTTATTTATCTCCCTGTTAAAGCAAACTCAATTTCTGCTCTACATGGATAGCTGGTCACAGGTCCAGGTGGAAATGAAAACAAGTCACTGCCAAGAAAGAATCTTTGATGCTAAATATTCAAATGTAAATAATTACTTAAAACATATAAAGCCAAAAGGGGCGTGGAAACCAACTTCTTACTGGCTTAAAATTAAACATTTTTTAAAAACTGATCTAACAGAGAGATTGAGTGTGACGTATTCTGATATATAGGGCAAATCAAGTGTGTTTCCACTTTTGTACAAGTCCCACTAAAAGCATTTTTCAAGTACACTATACCCCTACAGCTGTGTCAAGCAAACAGGAAGGCCCCAAAAATTCAAATAACAACAATACTCTCCAAAAAGCTCAGAAAGCATGTTGATTAGAATGCTAATTGTATTCTTATGGGATTTGCCAAATGTATATAAACTTTTATAATACTGCCCTGAACAGTGCATAGCATGTTTAATGAATAAATCTTTAATAAAGAAATTTAATAAAGTCTTAACTTCAGGCCTAAACTAGAAAGTCTTCTGGTGTTGTATTTTTATTTTGTTCAGGCAAGAGCATGTTGCTTGCAAAGCAGTTTAAAAATATATAATTTTTAAAAGCTTTATCATTTGAGAAAGCAATGCTGTATTCCTCTGGGCAAATTTGTCAGGATAATTAGCCCAGCATAAAGCACACCCTCTGAACAGGTTCAAGCGTCAAATCAAAAACAGCTACTGTATAAACATGAATCAATATGCATATTCAGTGACTACACTCTTTGAGATGTACTGATGAATGATGGAATATCATCATTATGATAGACAGCTAGACTAAAATCTGATAATTAAACTCCTCCAACATGATACATTTTCTTTATAAATAATCATATCCTACATTGGCATGTTTTGAACTCAGAAACTTCTCCAAGAAACAAACACGCAAGAACATAAATAGGTAATTAAATGGACCTCTGATTTGATTAAATCAGAATTTCTTTGGGAATGATAAATCCTGTCAATTCAGTAAGCAGTGGTAAAAATGGTTTGCAGATCTGTGAGTTCATCAATGTCCCGGAGTTTAAAATGTGAAATTACCATGAAACAGCCACAGCAAGACAGTCTAGAGCTCTGAGGAGCACTGACAAAGACCCTTGAAGGAAATCATTCACAGACTTGCCTCAGAACCCGTTTGTCTACTTTTGGCAACATCGATTTGACAGGTGAGTGCAAAACTAAATGTATCAGAAGCCCGCGAGGGGATGTGGTTTGTTTATGTTCAGATGAAAGTAGGATCTTCTTCTTGAGATGATCAAAAACCATTAAAAAAATCTGTAAGCACATCGACTCAAAGAAATGATTAAACAGCTTTCATACTTCATTACTATCTCTCAAAAAATATGCCACCGTATATTTTCATCGGTGGGTACATTTTAAAGATGATGTAAGGCCAAAAGATTTTGAAAAGATTAGGCGTTTATGATCAAGGAGCTTCCACCAAGTATGTCAAGGCCTGAAGCTCACAGCCCACCCATTTAACCTCAGCTCCATCAAATTCTGGCAGCACTTTCACAATAAAAGACATACATTTTTCATAAATATCTGAAGAAGAACCAACGTCTTGTTTTGTTATTTTATTATAGACAAATGATAAGTTAAAATAATTTTTAACACCGAGCATTTTTCTTCTGTTGTCATTATGATAGTTTATCACTTTAATCCGTAGAGACGTGTGGTTTGGGAGAGCAGGGATACCCCTAATTCTACATTGACAAAGAACCAATGGTTGCTAACTTGAAACTTAGAAGATTAATTTTTGATGCTTACGGCACTGAAATTCTATTGAATAAGATACATTTTAATAAGAATTTTAACAAGCAGAACTTCTTGACAATGTTTTCATCACTGACACACTTGATCCAACATTTAAAATTAAAGTAGCTATGGAATGCATTTTAACCATGCATGTCATGTATAATTACAGACAACCGTATTAAACCATATTTGAGGGTTAGAGAAGAATTGTTTCAAATCCAAGCATTTGAAGTTCAATTTAATTAAATTTAATTAGCTAGTTTTTTGTTATGTTGTAATTAGTGATGTGAAACAAGCTCCATTTGAAACGAAAATGTAAGTGTAGTTTACCACGGTGGACTATATATCTATATGACTATATATCCTTTGTCATGTATTGTGCCCTGTGTTTGGTAAGGTTCAGAAATCACTTTACAGTTTGTTTTTTATTCTTATTAATATTATTTTATCACAGTTGTTTTTATTCATTTCACCAAGCTCTTAATTTAAAAGAAAAGTTCTAAAAGTGCAATATTCAAGCCTGACACTTGTGTATAGCCTAGTTCATAAAGTTCAGTGGGATGTCTGAGGGTGGACATCTCTGGCCATGTGGTTGCACAGGGGGTGTACCCTCAATTCTGATTATTCTGATTATTAGGAGCAATTACGCTAATATTATTATATTTGTCCAAAACTAACTAACAACATCAGACATGAATTCTTTAGCGAGATATGCTTTGACTAACAAGTACTATTTAATTGAAATTTGTGATGGGCAAAGAGATATGCATTTACACAGATGCATTAAAATATGCTGCTTGTTTGAAAATGAAAATAAATGGCAAATTGTTGTTCAATAAATGATTGGTTGTCCACGATTTGATTTTGGCATTGATATTGAGGACCATTGTTTCATCTGTTTCGATTTAGCAGCCAAGGAAAAACTGTAGAAACACACAGAAATACTGCACACTTACCTTTTCACAGTCAGAAATATTCAGATAATGAATGCTAAGGTTGACCTTTAAAGGTTAGGCTGTACAATCCGGCTAGCTTGAGAAAATGTTGTGTCGCTGTTTATGACATGGTCAGTTATTGTTGGCCTTAATTCCTTGGACACTGTCATTCGTCTGTTGCTGTCCATACAGACGAGCCTTGTCAGGACTCGGCCTGCCCCATTTTCCATTAGAATACAGCTGTCTCCACAATGGTAGAACATTATTGAATGATCAATTAAGATAGCATGTAGGCCTACTCACAGACAGACCGACTCAATTAAATCAATGAGAACTGATTGTTGCAAGAAGATGACGTCATTGATTCAATTTCCAGATTTGTATTAGCTTTCAAAACTGATTTCAATAGGTGGTAAATTCTGAATTTTGCATTGCGTCAACATCTAAAAGGCATAATGTGATTTTTGCAACGGAATTAAGCATTTAAGCATTTATAACAAAGAGCTTTGCACATTGCAACAGAGTTTGGTGGGGGAAAAATGCATTGTTGTAGTCACATGTCAGGGTTTGGATCAGACAGTCAGCTGATATTTTTAACTTTAAACAATATTTTGAAATTTTCACATATAGTTGAGTTCACAACCATTCAGAGCTCAAATCAAAAGATACTTATATATAATTCTGAAGGAAAATATTGAATAAAAAGGAACTGACAATAGACAGAAATAGAATACGTACATGGCAAACAGATTCGAAGCCTTTCTGTGTAGCACTACTTGCTGCATTGGATGAGCACTGAGATGTTTAGGAAGCTAGTAACTGCAGGTGAAAGACAAGGTATATGTTTGTATTGGTCCCAATCACTGAGTCCAAAATTAGATTAGCCTATAGCAATGAATTAATTTAAACAGCTTGAACTCTAGTGTTGCCCAAATTTACAGCACTGCTGCCTTGCTGGAGGTAATAGCCACCCCATCTCTATTACTACGACCCCCCCCAAAGGTCTGGTGTGAGTGTAAAACCATGAAGCACGAGGCTTCCAGAGACAGGCAGAAAGTAGGAAGAGACTGAGGAGGTTATTTTTAGCCTCTGTTTGAGTTTAGTTTGGAGTATCTACTGTACATGGTTAAATAAACCCCTTTTGAACTTCTGCCATGCCCACTTGACCTCCACCTACAGCCACCACCACAAACGAGGAGTCAAGGTAAGGTGAGGAACCCGGAATGTTTCCAGCACACTCAGGAATCAGCTGGGAATCAGGGGGTGACAATCCTCCACAGCAACACACATTCAGCTCTGTCGGTGTAGCTGCCAATGGCCCTGTTCTCACTCATCAGGACCCAGACAGCAACAGTTCTCAGCAGCCAGAGAACACACAGGCAGGCAGGCAGGCAGGCACAC
>JAOVYW010000064.1:599818-618058 GCA_025775045.1 Hiodon tergisus | reverse complement strand
TCTCTGTGTACAGTGTGACACGCTGCCCAGTGCACTCTGCCTAGTCTCTCTGACTTGAACCACCCTGCTTTATCTCAAATCATTGTGCTGCTGTCATACCGGTTTGACAGGAGACATGGGTGTACGTGGAGAGGATGCTGGGTGCGCTCTTTGCTCCTATCTGACAGGGAGAGACGTGACGGAGACGACGAGACAGCCGGTCTCATACATTTTTACCGCAGTCATCCATAGCAAGGGGGCATGATAGTGCACGGGGTTTCTTTAAAGCTGTATCTAAAGTCGCATTTTGATGGAGAGATATGGGTGGCCTTGGTACTGGTTCACGCAGCTATCTTTCAGTCTGAACCTGGAGGCCTCAGGGACAGGATATCTGTATGCCAAGCGTCTCGTTCAATAGAGAAATCTCATTTCTCTACTTCCCGGGCCCCTCCCCCGTCAGATGTTCTTATCTAGATGACTGAACCCTTCACACGCTCGCTGGCTCGCTCGCACAAGGCAAAAAGGAAGCGCTCCAGGAGGAGCCTGTCACACAACATCCCGACAGCTTGACAGCTGAGAGACAGGCTTGTTTCTTAGCTGCCTTCTGTGAGTCAGGGACTCGTGCCCAGCACAGCCAGTGATGTCATACACAGCAAATACCGGTGGTAAGCCGGACTGGTCAGAGTTCTGAAGGTCAGGTTCATGGGCGGAGTGTAACGCTGCCCTCTGATTAGAGAGAAGTTCTGTCTGGCCCCCCAAGGAGCCCCTTGTAGGGAGAGATAGGGGGGGGGGCTATCGGCACAACGGGGAAACCACTTCTCCCATCCAGCAAATTCACAAAACTTTCTTTTAAATTATTGCAATCCTTTAAACAGATCTTAACCGGCCTTGCAAAAGAGGCTCCCTTTGAGGCTTAAATGAAAAAGAATCAACTGCCATCCACAACAGCGCACCTAGGACCCACAAATATCTTTCTTTAAACCTGAAGCCAAAAGGAAATAAAACAGAAGCAGAACCCCTCCTCCCCATGTTTTCACAAATAGATGGGGGCCCAGTAGCGTCACCAAATCACCCTGCACACCGAGTCAGTCAGTCAGGTCAAAACCTCCCTGGGTGACGGGACTTGGGACCACAGTGAGCCACAGGGGCCTGGGAGCAGCCTAGGGGAGAATACTGAGGGGCTGACTATGTACCTTATTTAATTAAACAAACTGTGACGTGAGTGTATCAGGCTGGGGGATTCAATGACAGCCCTGTGACTGTAACTGTGTGTACGTGTTTATTGCCTCGTTTTGAAGTGGTGACGGCAGCCGCAGCTGCCCGGTATCTGTAGGCGGATCAGTATAACAAGCCAGTATAGAAAAGAGAAAAAAAACCCTGTAGAGGATACGTTATTCAACCCAAAATTGGATGAGCAAAAATGATATGACTTTGTATAAAAACAAAACTTTTTAAAACTCAGCACCAGCTAGCATGCCGACAATGTTGATATTGTAAACAATTGTGATCTCTGTATTAATAAATGGTCATTACAACTTTGTCATTGGTTAGTGTTTTTTGTATGGTATTTGTTTTCCATATCTTCCAGAATTGGAAAAGAAAGGGGGGGGGGGTGTATATTAACAAGTAACATTTATATTTCATCCCGCTGTATGATCAAATTTTAAAATAAAAGATGTATTTTCACAGGAAAAGATATCGACATGAGGCCTCAGTTTGGAGACTACAGTGAAGATCGTAAGTGGAAAAACCCTGGCGGTGTTCCTCCGAGGTTGATCCAGTCTAATCTTCACTGAAATCTTAAAGAAAACATTTTACTGAACACGAGTCCTCGCTGCTGGCAAGAGTTAGTCCAGCGAGTCATTATTTATTGAGGACCGAGATCCGAATCTGACGCCTCCGAGACGGGAGCCGAGAAGCACTCGGGCTTAGGAAGAATCGGGATGTCGTTTGCTCCAGCTACTTCGCTGTTGACACAGGTGCTGAGCGGCATTCGGTCAGATAAAACAATCTGCGCAGAATTTAATAAAATAAACACGAGGAGAGGATGCTATGTTAAGTTTTCTCCCAGTCTAAAAAAGGCGTTTGACCTCACCTGCACACAAAAAAGGGTCTCAGAGTGAAAACCCACGAAGTCCTACTGGCTCTTATGTTTTATGGTTACCGAACGATGACAAGTTTCAAGGCTTTAACAACTTTTTATTGAATGGATAAGAACGCAATTCGGGAACCAGGAAATCGTATTTTCGGTCTTTAATATGCCTCTTGTTTTGATAAATTGTCTCCGTGTGTATTCATTTATTTATTTATATAGTTGGCATTCCTCTCAGCTTTCATGAAGGTTGTATTTATTTCTGCCGCGTCTGCTTTTTGTCTCAGAAGACGCCGATGAGCAATGTCTTGTTTAATAGACCAGCTTACAATAAAACATGTTAGCGTCTTCCAAGACAAAACAACTAAAGGCACCCTGAAGAGGAAAAAGACGGTTAACGTTCATTTCAACTCCAATGCGTCGACGGTAGTTCTAACCTTGCAGCAAATTTTTATGAGTATTTTAAACAAAATCGACGTCCACCAACAAAACCAAATAATACAATTTTGACTTTTTTTCAGTCCGTTTGCAGCTTTGTCCACTTTTTTTGTTTCTTAGTTCTGACAATACACTACTTGTAAGCGTATTTCTAACGGCGTGTCCCCGAGGTTACTGGGATCTAAAACCCTGGCTCTTAGAACACATGTTCCGCGAGTTTCGATGGGACCAGAAAGTGCTTGAGGGAAATAATTATTTCCCCCGAATGAGGCACAGCAGGTTAGCATGCTTGCTTGCGTGCCGTTCGCAGAAAATTACTCACATTACAAATTCCCTGGTGGCTCTGTAGTACCAGAGTAAATTGGCTACATTGACTTGAAGCGAAGAAGAGAAAAACACGCTGAAAACAGAAGGGTTCTTTCTGAATGGCGATGTATTGGAAGCTTGGGGATCGAGGTATTGATTAGATAATCACGGGGGAACCTACATAACACTACATTATCACTTCATTTATACAAAACATATTGCATATTGTTATAATCCATCTGCATATGTGGAACTGTGAGGTTATACCACGTGTTGCACGTTTTGATTAAATCGGAAATCGCGTTTTAATTACATGATATACAAAACAAGAAACCATGCGTGGGGCTATACGTTTAACCCCAGTGGCAGTTTCATTAAATACCACCAGATGGCACTAAAGTACCAGTGAAACGCGTAACAATGAACGCCGTGCGCTCCTCGCTGTCATTTAGGATTATAGGTGCGATGGGGTCTGCGACGTGTAGCTGCTGTCGGAAAACAATCAGTGAAATAGCAATTAAGATTGCTGTAGCCTACTTATAGTTTATCGCCGGGTTTAAAATGAAAAGCCTTTCGTGGTGTAGGTGAAGTAACGTGATTACAGTTAATAATACAATTTACATATTTCGGAAGCAAGCATAATACTAAAATTATTAGTATTATATTAACATGTTTCTGAAATTTTCATATATAACAGCTGTTATAAATGTACAATGTAGTTGAAGGATGTAAGGAGGCAATTGAGTGGATAAAGGGCAGCTGTCTGCCCGAGCCTTGTCACCTAAAGCCGAAACTAGCACTAAGATCCTTCCACTGCGTAGCTAACGGGCAGTCTTGTATTCCGAGACCTGAAAGGAAACCGTGTGTCAGTGCACAGCAAATATGAAATGGAGCTACACCGGACTGTTGCGCTAGGCGTTTTATTATCTTTTAGGAGGTCCTGGCCTCCACACAACTAGGCAATCTAGTTTACCGCGCAAATCGGTCCTCGCATTTTGGCAGTTGGTAAACCAAGCAACTAGTCCCGAGATGACTCACTGAGCAAGACCCGCACTATCCAAATCAAGACCTGGCGTAGTTCCATCGTACCACTCCATATGATACAGTCAGCAGTTTTACTCTTTCCTGGAAAAACAGAAAAATTATTTAAATACTAATTATTATAGTCGTTGGCATTTCATCCAATGTTTTCTTCATATATTTCCGTAGACTAAAAAACAAATAAATGCGTGAAAACATGTGAATGTGTGGGTCATCTCACGTAAATTCCGAGTTCTCAGCGAATCCCAGACATCCGTGCCGGTCTAAATGAACCCTGTGAGGAAAGAGTGATGAGCGAGATACGAATCTCTAAACCAGGGAGACAGCTAACTGGGATACTAATCTTGTTAAGCAAATTACCGCGTATCAGCAGTCTGTCTGATAATCAAGCGCGCGAGCCGGCTCCAAGCGACCGACGTCCTCGCAGTTTAATGGAGAGGGGAAATTATATTTCCTATCATTCGTGGAGAGGAAACCGCTTACCCTATTACCAAGGGGATCGAGTATAGTGAAACATTCGGAGAAAGGCCATGATTTATCTTGCGTGCGCATATTTCAATATAATGCTTGTTTCCGCAGGCATGAGAGGTCTTGGCCGATGCAATCCCTCTTAATAAATATTCCTCTGGATGTCCCCTCGTCATAAAGAGAATCATACATTTGTATATAATTGGAAGTTTTACGTTATTACAAATATTTTTTATATATTACTTTTCTTTGGAGTTTACAAGGCTTATTTCAAAGCCACAACATTATGTTATGTGCTATCTTATAGAATCCTAGCGTGTTTACGACATCTTACCGGCGTTTTGATCACTGTCAACGTGTGTGGTAAAACAGGGTATACTCCAATATTAATAAATGTACAATGGTTATCAGAAATATATTCCTTCCTGTGCGTTAATACACGTAAACATATGTTCCACAGGAAAGGCCATAGTCGATCATTTTAATGTCAGCTTCTCTACAACACTCCCATGGTTGCCATGGCAGTCCCTGTAACAATCCTCCTCTCCACAACAAAGGCCAATAATGTTGGTAGTGCAAGAATGGGCCTCTCCCTGCAGCCCTGGGGGATGTTAAAGGGCAAGCCCGGCCATTCAAATCACCAACAGTCAGTTTGAAGTGTGTCTCTGCTTACAAATAACAATTGTCAGTTAATTGTTACCGCTGCTTGCGACAGCAGACACCCACACAGCAAATGCAAATGTCCATTATTGACAAGTGAGGGGAAACCCATGGTCGGTTAGGGTTAGGGTTAATGCTCAAATGCTTTTCTTCTGAGGTTTATTAGCTTCTGTCTGTCATGGCTCCCGGGACTCTTCTGGGATAGATTTATTATGACTGTCGACACTGTCTCCTCATATCCATGAAAAAACCTGGAACAAATTAGTGATTGGTACACATTGTCATGCACTAGTGACATGATCAATTACAGCGTTCAGCGTAAGGCTGTCACTTTTCACCAATTCTGGAAGGTCCCTATTCACTGTTTGTTAACACCTTTCTGAGCAGAAGACATCAGCTCTAGTCAGCGGTTCTTGTAGTAATGGGAAAAGAATGTAGCCTATCTGATCTCTGTAAACATCCAAAATTGAGGTTATACCATTCTACGGAACATGGGCCATGCAACATACACACAAATGACGGGCCTCTGTAAGCGTAGGATAAGTTTGTTAAATATGCAAGCCCTTCCCAAGACGACTCCTGGTAGATTATTGAGCTTTGCCAGGTGTCTGATGTCTAAGCCTTGCATGGCCACAAAACAAGCAGCTTCAAAGGAGGCCCCATTAGGTACAAAAAGGTTGTTGGTGCACATTTAGCAGCTATTCCAGTGTTAAAACCCACAGAAACTTATTGTGGCATGCAGCTGGCAGCCACGCCCTCAAGTCGGGAGAAAATTTACAGGCAGCAACAATGAGAGGGAGAGGGAGGGCCACACCCTCTAATTGGACCTGGTTGTGCACCTGAGTGTGGTTCCATTAATGGCACTAAGGTGCCAACAATCCTAGGTCTTTTAAAGAGCCAGCGAAGTGAATGTGAGATTCTGAAGCAACATGGAAGATCTAACAGATTTGAATAAGTTTGGATAGCTGGTTCCCAAAATGGCAAGTTTGTCAGTTCCAAAAATGGCAAAATGATTTAATGTGTCAGTTTCTAAAACCATGACGGCATATGCCAAACTAGGGAAAACGGTGTCAGGATAGAGGAGTGCAAGTGACAAGTTGGAACCCACCGATAGGGACAGAAGGACATTCATCAGGATAGTTGCTAAAAATCACAAAACAACAGGAACAAAAAATACCGAATACAGAATTAAATCTACATCGCCACGACCCAGTATCAGTAAAAGCTGTATCTTGTGAGCTTGATATTTTTGGTAGGGCTGCCATTGGGAAACTGCTCATAAACAAGGCCAATGTGCAGCAATAACCTGGTGTAATAAACACAAAACCTGGACTTCCTAGAAATGGAAGACAATAGTGGTATGATGAGTCTTTCACTATATTTCTGACATCTGGGGGGGGTCATGATTGGAGAAAGCCAAAAGGATGCTTCGACCAATGGTTCCCAACAATTAAACATGGCGATGGATCCATTATGATATAGAAGCCATTTTGTTGGAACAAGTGCAAACACTGTTTCCTAAAGTTGTACTCCAAGACAACAACGCCCACATACCCACTGCTAAATGAGTGAGATTCAAGAGTGATGACAACTTCCAATGCCTCCCCAGTCTCCAGATATAAACACCATTGAACCTTTATGGGAATTTCACAGTTATAAACTTGCATAACAAGCTGTGAAATCTCAAAAAAGCTTATCTCAAAAAATGGGCACAATTTTCCCAGTGTATAAAGTTGCATGATTTCACTGGATGATTTGAGGAGCGGAAAATGCCTTCCCAATAGCTCCATAGCCCTTCCAATGACCATATGACCAAAAGTGTTGATGACCATGTGTGTCTTTGTGTGATTGAACTTGCTATTGAACATGTATCTCCATGTCGACACTGCTGAGCTGATCAGTGCTGCTTTGTTGCACCAGTAAAGGACCCTATAATCAG
The DNA here is from genome assembly GCA_025775045.1 of Hiodon tergisus. Taxonomy (NCBI): domain Eukaryota; kingdom Metazoa; phylum Chordata; class Actinopteri; order Hiodontiformes; family Hiodontidae; genus Hiodon; species Hiodon tergisus. The sequence goes on along the minus strand of JAOVYW010000064.1, from coordinate 611,135 downwards.
CAATTCAATCCCTAAACCTTATTAGCCCAGTCCCCTGCGGCTCTGCCTGTGACATCATCATTGATAAATACCTACTGGTTGGAGCCGGGGCACTATGCTGTCCCTATTCCCAGTAATAAAGTGTTCCAGGCACAACCACTAAAACCCAACACTAGTGCTCCTTATAGGGGGACGGCCTGGCTGGAGTCTAGGGGTATGGTTATTGTTATCAGGGCCAAACAGACACCTTTGAAGAACTCCGTAGCTGTTTTCTACCCACTCCTTTAACTGGAGCAACCCAACTTCTTACATGCACAACAGACCCCTTGACATTCCTAAAATATATAAAGGACAGAGAATGTACCATGCTTCACCTTCAAATAATCACATGCTTTGGGTAGTTTGGTTTTGCAATCTTTTCCATTAAAGAACAAGAAATCATGTTCAAGGTTTAAGTGATATGTAAACGTTCAGGAGACATCAGCAGATAACCCAGAGGTTTGATGCATTGGTGTGGCTGTAAACCATTAAATGAAAATAAGAACATATTAGGAACATACTATTTAAAAAAAAAATCTTCTTTTTTCTAAGGTAACTCGTGTTGTGGTCGTTCTACAAATCGTCGCTGACGCTAATAAATGTCTCAGAGATAAAATATTTGGACCTGGAAAGCGTGCGAAACCTGCTGTTTTTTAAATGCCGTCATTAAGTAATGCGTTTTGTATTTAGCCAAAAATGAATCCAAGTTATACGTCTAGAACACCCACATACGCTGACACAACCGGGAGGCTGTGAGAGAAAAAAAGACTGAAAAACTGATTTCTAAAATTACATGAAGTGCATTCGTAAATAAACAAAAGAACCTACCTCTAAAACCTCTATATGCAGGAGTCTAACAAATTAGACAGTCATCACTCATTGTTATCATCTACTGCACTTTTACAGGAGCTATGTATAATCCAACAAAATTTGTAATCATTTAATAAAAATGGACTTAAACATAAGCCTTACATTATCTAAATATAAAGGTAGGAGTACGAAAATGTGTGCTTCTACGGATTTTTCTTAAGCAATCAAACAAAAATCAGCAACATTCGCTTGGGGACGATTTGGAAAGTATGGGGTTAATTTGTATTCTTGGTTTTGTCCCTGTTACTTGGCAGAACCTGGTGGCCTCTGATTGGCCGGTGAGAATCTGGCCCAGTGTCAAAATGAAAGCAACCGGCAAAAATATGATTGGCTGGAACTGGAGATATGGCAGTGGGCTGATGCTTTCCTTCATGAATATTCATATTCAGCTTGTCACTCCGCGGTGCCTCGCACTGCATTTGGAATGACAGGATCTGTACATTTCTGTAATGCAATTTTGTTCGTATGTTTGGGTTGACAAAGTTGCTGAAAATATACGAAATGTGTTATGAACCAGGGACACCAATTCCATTCCATGTCTGAAAAAGTAAGCCGATTATTTTTTGTCTATGTATGTATATCAGTGTGTGTAACAGCGTGTGTAGATAGCGAATATACTTTATTAAAATTTAATTCGTTTTTAACGTTGACTTTGATGCTTAAAGTTATTTTCCTCATAGCACCTGAATGCAAAAAAACCCCTAAAGAAATAGAAAACATTTCTGTTCCGACTTAAGTGGCTGCACAGGAAGTAATGAGATGCTAGCTTATCATACGCGTAGCTTTCTTCGGCAATTCTTTATGTAGCAATTTAAATAATGCCTTATGAATACGTTTGGTAAGCGAGAGTTGCTCGAACCTGTTTTCTGTCTCTTACCTCAGACTGTTGGAATTCCTACGTTAACTTCAGAGGAGTGAATAACGTCGATGGACAGGTTCTGGGAACGCCCTTGTGCTTAAACCATCTGCCTTATAAGAGCGAAATTGAAAAGTAATTTCCAGTGATCCGGGACAAAAAGGGGGAAATTGTGCTCAGGCCTACTGGGGTGACATAAAGGTAAGATAAAGGGGTATATAAAGGGATATACCTCCCAATTCGAACTGAAGTACGTCGTTAAGTATACCAGCGTCAATACTGCACTAAGGCACTACGACGACGAGTTTATTTCATTGAAAGCCGATTATAATTAAAGACGCTTTAGTGCAAGAGACCCTAGACACCTTCCGAGAAACAGTGGAAGGTGTGTTAACTTAGCACGTAGGGATTACACCTCGGCTACTTGAATTTCTTCTGCTGCACAGAGCGCTATTCAAGAATTTCAAAAAAAATAAATTGCACTGTGGTTGTGCCACCTACTTCTGGAAAAATGATGCAGATATCGGATTCTTACAATCAGAAGAATTCCTTGTTCAATGCCATGAACAGGTTTATTGGTGCTGTTAACAACATGGACCAAACTGTAATGGTGCCCAGCCTTTTGAGAGATGTACCCCTGGATGAGGACAAGGAAGTTAACTCCGTCAGGACAGCCAACAACGGATCCGCCGCCTATTTCTACGATGGTGACATGTACAGCTATTACATTCTGCTGAAATCGATTCGGAATGATATCGAGTGGGGGGTCCTGCAAGCTGACGAGCGTAGAAAGGAGAAAGTCGGCACAGCTGCACTGGAGATGTCCAGAATGGAGCCCGAGGATGAGGACGAGGACCTGGAGAAGCTCTTTCAATTCCATCTGAATGGGCTACATACAGTGCTGTCCAAGCTGACGCATAAGGCCAACACGCTCACCAACAGGTACAAACAGGAAATCGGGATCGGGGGCTGGGGACACTAACAAAGACAGTTGTCAGTTCCCCATTTACCCGCAATGATCTGTTTGCACTAGTGGATGGGAACCAAACCTGAAGCAACCCTTGAAGTTTCACTGATGGAAGGAGAGAGGCTGATGGTTGTGTAACTGTGTTGTGTTAACCACATGAAAGTGTTGTGGACTTGATGTGGATTGTTCTGCTTGATTCCATATTAATCTTCCCTCTATTTGCACTTCTTGCTATTTGTACCATTGGCACATGGGCTTTGCCTTCAGCTCATGTATGATATGTACATAAGTGACATGTTTTAAAGATGTAATGTGTTTCCAGAAACATGTACTGTACATTTGAGGGCTGAGTCTTTATTTAACTGTTAAAAGCATATAGAAACTTCTTTCAAATGTCTGACATCAGGAAAATTTATGAAGTTCAAAGCACTACTAATACATATTAAATAAACATGTCTTAATTTAAATAAGGAGGTTGCATTGAAAGTATAGCACCGAATGACTTAAATGTACTAAATAATCTATGAACTGGAATCAGATGATTACTCTATAAAGCAAATAGAATTATGATGGGTTCCATGAGATTTGAAAAGACCATGTTGGTGATAATACTTGAGTTTTTAAATGAATTTTATGTATTTCGAAGAACAACTATATGGGAAATAAATGTGTTTTTACATTGTCATTAGTTTGGTATTGATTTATGCATGTTTTACTATCGAGAGTTGGGGGGAGGGGTCTTTCTGCCACATGGTCATCAAAAAAAGTAATTTATTTATTCTGATTTCAGCAATTACATGTTTGAGGATATTTTCTCTATTGCCATCTACATCTAGCCCATGAACAGACAGGACATTTCAAAAGGTATCTCAAAGAAAATTCCTAAGAAGAAAAGCTGACATGAACCTGTTAAGTGAGTTTGTATTGACTTGGATGCCATACGTGTTAACTTGGATTTCACTGGAGTAAGTTTTCAGGTTAGTTTCACAAAAACATTCTCAAGATACTGGCAAAGAGAAAATGAAAATGAGAAATCCGAGGTGGACAGTAAAATCCTGCCTAGAAATTCAAACAGCCCTGAGCCTTTGTCGACAAGGAACCTCTGGGTATGGCCTTTTGATGTCTAAAACAATGTCTAACGGCCAGGAAAGTTGATGCTGAGGATGAAGATGGTTGCATTGCAACCAATGCATGTTACATTGCTGTCTCCTTAAAGCATTGGATGCTCTTTTCCTGAGCTCTTTACACGTCATTGCTGTAGCTCTCTTTAAAGCGATAGCACTCCTAATACACATCTATGCATCATCACAGCACTGCTGACCAGAAAAGAACTGCAGCTGCAGTGTTTTGAAATGTACTTCTGTCTAGAGCAAACTTCAGTATTCTTATAAGAATTCAGAATGCATTACATAATTTGATCAATCAGAACATTTATAATCCATATAAATGCCAGGTGTTAGCTAGCCGGTTAAACAGATATACTGCTTAATATATTAACTGAACGGAATGTCTAACATGTCCTACCTTTTGCTATCTATCTATCACAGCGAGTATTTGGTGCCAGTGCAGGAAATTGTCAATAATGTCCAAATAATAATGACTCAATAATAAATAATGACTGCTTCTCTGAGCCTGCCAGTGGCTGAAGAGTTAACAATGGCTGCAGAGCCCTGTCTCTGCGAGGATCTGAGCGGGTGCTGTAATTAGAGCAGCTAATCGGTAAGAAGGGGCGGAGGGAGAGTGACATATGTTTCAGTTTTGTCTCGTTATATGGATTCTCAAAGGAGGTACAGGGGAAGGGGGACTGGGTTACCGCGGCGTCTGGGATTTCGGTGACAGGATAGCTGGCACGGCAGCACCATGGAAATGTTTGCAGCTGGCTCCAGCAGCAGCCATAAAGCTTCTAAAACACCCATTGTTCACCACACGTTGAAAACATGAGGATTTCTTTCTCAACCCTGGGGAATAAACGTGTGAATCATAACAGATGGAACCAAAGAATATTGCACACTTCAGTATATATACAAAAAACTGGGAAAATTCTTCAGAGAATGTGACAAAAGAAAATTTGTAAAAGAAGCAGATCATCGAGATTTAATGATTAAACATATATCATTAATTGAAAAACTTGACTGATCATTATGTTGTCATGATGAACAATTTCTGATTTGATTCTAGTCTTAACAAACAAAAACACAGCTTGACATACAAAATTACATATTTTGCTAACTAATTGGACACTTGTTCTACCTTTGAAGATTGAAAAGTCCCACAAGGGAAAACATTAGCAGAAATACTACCCAGCACTGATACCAACAAAGACATGTATTATATCCAATGTCACAAATATACATATTCTAGCACAACTATGTATCAGTTTTTATTTTTTTATGAATGTTGTGCCACATTAATTATTATATTTCTGTCTATGTCTGTTTCATTTGTTAACAATCCCACTTTAATTAGTGGTGACAACTAACCTTTTAAAGCATAGCAATAGACTATCTAACACAATTTCAGAATCATTCATTCACTTTAGGGAACCATTCATTTTCCTAGCTGCTGTTCTGTAACAAATACTGCAAAGCTACTCCTCACCCTGCCCTCATAACGGCCCATTTACGTCTAAGTCAGAAGTCAGCACAAGGTTGTCTGGCATGGAGGTCAGTATACGCTGAAAAGCTCACAACAGTCTATATCTCCGATGAAAAATGATCGACAAAGGTATTCAACCAACTAGGAACCTCATAATACCTATTTTGAGAATAATATCTTCTGCCAATATTCAGAATATTTAAGTTCTGATACAGGCTGCCTAGTAATACTTATTTTTATACCTTTCATGCTAATAAACCCTGACACCTTGTGTTTCAGAAAAATACATCGAACTTTACCAAAACGTAAAGTATTATCTGCTTTATTAGAGGTCATTTCCATATAAGCACTTTAGAATATACAGCCTTAACCCTATGTAACATATTCCATTGACACCTCTCATTTGTATGTTCATTTTAAATTTTCCAATAAATAAATAAATAAACTAACAGATGAATATATAGTGTGACGCTGACACGGCACACGAGGGAAGAAACCTACAGATTTTTTTCGCTAAAGGTAGGCCTAAGTGAAAAAGACGTAAAATAATACAATTTAAAATTCTTACTTGTGATCCCCAAACCTTCATCCTTCCATGATGTTTTAACAATTTTTTGTCCGGTCTGTGCCATCGTGTGTCTCGTGTAAAACCACAAGTAAGTTCCAATATTATGAGACGTTATTGTTTATTGGAAGTTTCCGTTTAATGCCAAGAATTTGTAGGCTGTCTTGCTTTGTAAAACTGGATATCGCGTTTTTAAATGTACTTCATTTATTCATTTTGGCCCCCTCCACACCCTGTAGGAACTCAATGTAGAATTTAGTCCACATGATGAATTGGTCTAACCATAGAAACATTTACCTCAAACAGTAAATTAACAATGGCATATAAACTAATTGGTCAGCGAAATAACGACAGCAGTCACTGCGGTCTCGTTAATACAGATTCTGACGACTACCAATGTGTAAGTACCAAATAAGGCGCAAGATAGCTCGTTAAGCTATCTTCCAATTCAACAAAATAAGAGACGCTATATGTTGGTACGTTGAATAAAAAACAATTTCTTAATAATTTTCAACACAGTTTCTTGATGTGCCAGATAGGTAGAAGGTATTACAAGTTTAATGTGTGTTTCGTGCTGGCTAGGAGGCACGTCTAGCAGTATAGTGTAGATTGCCGAATGTAATTAGATTTGGCTAGTGCATACCTTATTTTCTTAAGATAATATATCGATTTGTAGTAGTAAACTATCTGAAGATCGGTATTCACATATAACTATTTAGCTAGTTTTTATATTTGGGGTTAAACGCAGGGACACACCTTAAATAATAAAATCATGGCGCCGAAACCATTTGTAGACACATGATTCGTCTTGGATTACAGTTAGATTCCCTGGTAGATCAAATTGTCAGATTGAAATTCGCAGAGCGCTGGTAAAGTTAGTAATCCGCCTGACTAGGCTACAGTAAACAACAATATTCGGATAGAAAAGTTTGTCTAAAACGGCTACATATATTCGAAATATTCCATACGAACTAAAAAAAAAATCGATCCTGCTACTTTTCGTGTAACACTGACAAAATATAATGAATGACGAAAACGTACATCTTGAGTTTTATATACGATTAGTGTAACACACACACTCACAGCTAATATTTATAAATGACGATATTATACTAACTTAATTAACACTTCATATGATTGGCTGATAAATTATACCTGGAAGTTGTGGCTAAGCCATCTATTATTGTTAAAGAACATACACAACACTTCTGACGTGCTGTTCCACGCCTGGGCGTGTCACCAATAGCATTAAAACTAAGTTTCGCTTTGTACTAGACAGTCAGGGTTGACACGGTGCTATATCGCCTTGTGCGCAACGAGCCTGTAAAGCGGTAGTTACGGCACTAATGCAGCTTCTGACAACGACTCGCTGGCAGCGAGGTCAGCTGAGGACGTGAGAACATCTGCAATGAATACCGGGAAAAGAAAAGCAAACAATTCTGATCTGCTGTAATTAAAACCTTTGAATATTATTCAGTAAATCAGTTCACACTTTTCTTGTTTTTTCGTGTTGGATTAAATGCATAAATGTTCATAAATGCTTCTGGGTCTAATTGCCATGTCTAGATTTTCAGTGAAGAAGCGTTGATATATATTGTTTTGTAATTCACAATTGTGAAGTGAAAAATTACACATCTTAAATCACTTTAAATACAAATTTTAACCATGGGTGGTAGTATTTAATGTCAGCGTAGAGGCTGAATGTTATTTTGGTTTAAGAGGGATGCTGTTTGTTCATATAATACACAAGGATTAATTAAAAGGTATTCATTGAAAAAAAAGGTTTCTTTTACAGTAGACCAGTAATGCTTTTTTGTCAGTACTATTTCGGATTAAACGACACCGCAGACATCCTGCAGTAATGAAGCAATACTACAGAAACCTGCTCCGTGTTCTCATACAATCTGCTAGCAGGACTGGCAACAGAAGCCGTTTGTCAAGGGCTGACACACCCAGAATAGCTTGGTCATCACCGGCTTGTCAACAGCATGGCTGTGACATTGTGCTAGTAATTGTGTGATGAAACAGCTGAAAGTTGTCTGTCCTTTTCATTCACACTCTCTCTCGTTACCAGAGATTTTCATGTCTCCCCCGCTAAAAAATGCTAGTCTCCTTTTGGTGGCAAAGCAAGGTCCCTGCTGTGTATTTTGTTAGATGGGTTGGTCTTCTTATGGCCAACGCGTGCTAGTCAAGTTGAAGGGAGGTTTAAAAATGTATTTATTTTCTCACCAAGCCCAAAACACGTATTGAATTTTTTGTGAACAATGTAACGTCTAATTAGAATTACTCTTACTTAGTAACTAAAGTTACTAAAGTGCTCTTGTGAATTCAATTGAAGTTGCTCAGAAAAATCGTAATAAACATTTACAATGTTATCCTCAATGACCAGTCAAATAGTTTTATATTTAAATTAACTTTGAATGCAAATAAGCCTATGGTGTTTTAACACACTGCAGTTGTATAAAAATATTTAAAAGACGATTTGTTAAGACAACATAATTTAAACTGTGCTAAAAAAAGTGTTAACATTTACTCTAATTTGCATATCCATCTCAATTCAGGTTTAATTTTTTTTCTGTAATGATGTGCTGACTAGACTAAGTTTATTGTCTATGTGTCAACAGATGGTGATTGCCACTGTGAAAAGGGCAACGGCCACATTCTCTTTAATAGGATGGTGAGTACGTGCTTGCTGAGAGTATCTCATCATATGGCATTTCACTACCTACGTCTCCTGTAATAGATTTGTGATGCGCTAGGCGGCCGTAGTAGGGTATATGGGGTTATACAAAATTAGGCGTGATTGATGGTGGACCTTCAGAAAATATTAAATGTGTTTATTGAATACTAATTTTTGAATGCTTTTTTATAGAATCGGTTATTTGTAGGGTTCTTGGCCATGGGATGTTTGAAGAATAAACATGCGATTAGCTATTATTCAGAATTAACGGTTGTATGAACGCTAATATATTAATTTACTATGGATATCTTTGAGTAAACCAATATCATAACCTTGTGTTCGGTAAATTCATGGAGCATAGTTTATGTCCTCACAATGTCATTGTAAGAAAGCATCTCTCATCAGACGTGAAACAATAAACTGTTGCTCTATAAAACTGCTTCAATTCCCCAGTTTAACACTTAGTGTTACAAAAATTGCATATTTTTATGTGGAAAACTGTTTATATTTATGTTTTTGCATGGTTTAAATGTTTGTTACATAGTAAGAATCCTCACCTGAGGCTGAGGATTAAGGTCTTTTAGCGCATTTAATGCAGTTTCAGGTCAGGCATCATAGGGTTTGGGAAAGAATGATTTAAAGAGATTTAGGTTTGAATATGTTATGAGCTTTATTATGCAAGAATTGAATCGCTTTCTTCTAATTGCGGCACAATTAAAATACACAGACATGAATAGATGTTTAAAAAGGTGCTTCTTTCCCTATGGAAATTTCTCTTTACCAATAGAGAGACTGTAATGCATGGAATTTTAGTCATTTTGAGACATATATCATTAATATCATTAGCTTCTGCCTTTGCCAGCAATGTTCATATTTCAGATGACACATTGTGTGTTGTCAGTTTTCAAAAAAGCACATCTGCAAAATGTTAACGTCTGCAGCCCACTCTGAAGCACATACACAAACAAACAAGGCATGCCTAACACGTCTGTGGAAAGTGTCTGTCTGTTTTATTTTCTTATATTGTACTATGCTCTTTTCCTCTGATGCAAAGATCCTGAACCCTAATCTAAGGAATAGTAATAGAGCGCCCATTCAGAAATGTCACTTCAACACCATGAGAAAGGGTCCTAAAGAGAACGGCAAGGTTATGTGGAATTATTTCCAGTTATTCTCAGCTGAACGGAGCAAAATTGTATTAAAGCGCGCGTCATATTAATGGCTTAAACTGTGCATGGATGACTGGGTGGAAAAATGAAGTGGACTTTGAGAGAAGCAGGAGGGGAAGATGTATATACACATTATTGGAAGATTCTCCCGAAGGTCTCAATGTGCCAGAAAATGATCTGCGTCGCCTTGCGTCGTTTTCCCACAGGTGTTTGTTTTCTTGCGTTTGAAATGGCTTTGACATCTGCCCCCCCATCTTTGTCTTCCCTACAGCCTCCTCATGCTGTTTGTGATCTGGCTGTTCCGCAGGTACCACTCCCTGGCTCAGGTAAGTCTGCTTCTGCTTCAGTGCTTGTGTGCACCCTACCCAATCTCTGTCCTTCCCTGGACTCTTCTCCCGGTCAGGGTCTTACGCAAGGCAGCGGGACGGGTTGTATGGGGAAGCTATAGCGAGGGGGCGGGGCCCTGCCGATCCCACGGGAGCCTCTCGACGCTCCAAGAAGTGACAGTGAGGAGCCAGAAAGGTTGCACGTCCTGAGATGAACGCTGGGGCCGCTCTGAGTAATGTGCGCGCTGGGACGGCTTTATGGCTCTCAGGAAAGTACTTCACAGGAACTGGAATATGAAATGACAGCGTCTGCTGTGGCAGGCTTTAGTAAGCAGGCTGTAAGTCATTATAAGCAGGCCGGAATTCAGTCTGGTTTGCCTGCTCGGTATCACCTCCGTCTATGAATACTTATGTTTGCATAAAGTCTAGTAAATTAGGCATGACAAATAAGTGGATAATTGAACAGTAATTAATATGTACAAATTACAAAATGATATTGCTAATTGACTTCAGGTCTGTGTATAATCATATTTGCGGCCTTGTTTTTTTTTTAAATTCATGTTTAATTAGAGTGTATTATTCACAGTCTAGCATAACACAACACCTGTACGGTTTCTGCTAAAGCTGGGTAGTTTCCGTATTGATTTCATAATCACGTTTTGTAATATGTTTTAACTGCAGGCATTATATCACTATCATTTGCGATGTGTGAACAGTATGGTTGAATGTATGCTGTTAAGTTATGCAGGCACCACAGAGTAAGGCCACCTTAGCTGAATGTGTTGCATTTATTCAGTTTTTACGTCAAATCTTTTATTTTTCGCTGCCTGGGCCTTTTCACGTTAAATTAAAGAGCAATTTATGCTGCTACAGAATTTGTGTCCCGGCGGAAAAGGTGTAATTAAAACCTGATCTCTGCCGCTAGTGATTTTGGCTGCTGGCGCTGGCCCTCTGGTTACAGCGCCCGCTGCGTGGGGAAAATCCTGCCCGGCAACCCAGGAGTTAACCACTTCGTCTCGCTCTGCCCTGTGCGTCGCCGATAAATGGAACACTCTGATCGTTTTCAGCATGCAAAAGAACTGGCGACTTCCTCCCCCCTCTCTCTCTCTCTCTCTCTCTCTCTCTCTCTCTCTCTCACATCCCCGACTCTTTCCCTCTCTTGCTCTGAGGCATGCAGAAACGATTAATAAAATTGGCAGCCTCCGTTTCGCTGTATTTTTCCCCCGGAGCCTGGCTGATTTACAAGAGAACAGCAGACAGCGAGAGAGAGC
>JAOVYW010000064.1:564798-584103 GCA_025775045.1 Hiodon tergisus | reverse complement strand
TGTTTGTGGGGTTGTGTGTGGTGTGTATGTGTTTGTGGGGTTGTGTGTGTGGTGTGTTTGTGTTTTCGCTCATGTGTGTGCCATGCGGGTGTCTGCTTATGTGCTTTCCGACTAACAGGCGGTTGTTATTTATCCTGGCAGCGTTCAGGCTGCTGCCCACACAAATCAGGTATGAGATCTGGGGGGTGTGGCGGAGGAATATTCCCCATCAACAGCTCAAGCCTTCACCTGGGTTCCTCTCGTCTGTGATATCGATCAGCGTTCTCTCCCTGCTGCCTGTGGCACTGCAGTCACCACAGTGATCCCTCTGTCACTGGTGTGTGTGAGAGAGTACGTGTGTGTAGGTGCGTGCGTGCTATTGTGTGTGTGTGTGTGTGTGTGCGCGTGTGGAGAGTCTGTACATGTGTGTGTACGAGTTTGAGTGCTTGTGTGTCTCAAACAGAAATGATCAGGGAAGGGGCACTGTTATGTTACAGTTAAATCCGTAACGGCAAGGGGATTTTTCTTTTTGAGGGGAAATGGTTTTGTAGGCTAGGCTGAACGCAGGAGAGAGGACGGTAACACTGTGTTTGAAAGGACCAACTGAGCACTCAGGGATCCCCTGAGGCCAGAGTGAACCTGCACTGACCCGCCTGTCTTCTCCATGTCCCTCCCAGCTGGCCCTCCATTCCCGCCTGTGTGACAGCACACAGATCCGAGAATACCACCCGGGAGCGGTCCGCTACACCGCCGCTGACGACGCGGGCTTCTCTGACTCCGATGACGACACCAACGTGCTATTCTTCTCTCCGGACATGGCTCTGAAGGACAGGGGGCCGTGAGGTGGCGGTCATGGGCCGGACAGAGGTCAGGCAGAGGAAGGGAGGGGGTTGGGGGAGCGCTACTGCACGGGAGAAGGGGGGAGGGGAGAGAGAGCAAGCGGGAGGACAGCCAGGCAGACACTGGAGACGAGCTGTCAACCTCCATTATTAATTCCCAGCTCTTAATATTTAATGTCATAAAACTGCAGCTCCCCACGCTGCCGCCGAGCCATGAGACGTGCAGAGGACAGAGCAAGACGAGGGGGGGTTAGAGAGAGATGGAGGTACAACAGGGGTGAAAAAAGGGTACCATCCAAATCAAACTTCTTATCTCATGCAGTGTTTTTGCTCATACGATATACGTTTGTTGAACGATATTATATAGCTGCTTTTTATACAGCTTATTATATACTGTTTTTTGGTTTGTTTTCATTATTAACTTCATTTTTTGTTACATTGATGTGGTTTACTTTTAAGGTTTTGCTGTCTATGTCTACACAGTAAATGTATGCATGGTATATTTCTGTGCAGGCGTTTGAGTTGAATGTGCGGTGGTGCCCAGCGGCAGCGGCGGGACATTTGTGTGCATGCAGTGCAGAGCGACAGGCAAGCCCAGCCGAGGGCGGTTCACCTTGGCTCGTTTTCCCCTCGCGCAGCCACACACACACTCGCCTGTCTCTTTGATGTAGCGGCTGCCACAGCGCCAGACACTGCCCCGTCAAGAGACACCTTGACAGCCTGTCAGCCGGCGCAGCTGCCGCGTGATTGGCAGGCCGTTAGAGGCGAAGGCAAAACACGAGTCGTCGAGAGCCGGAGCCTCCCCCCGAGGACGCGGGACAGACAAGCTGCTCGCCTCTGTTACAGGCCTGTGCTGAGGGAGCTGACCCCTGTGTCCCGACCGCAGCCACAAACACCTCCCCTCACCCACAGCCTGCTGTGGCCCTGCTCGCGTCCTACTCTGGCCCCTGCTGTACAAAGCGCTTCTCATTGTCCCCAGCAGTACGTCTTAGTGACACCACTCTGGTATTACTCCGCTGCACTTTAAAGTGTAAATTAACAAGGTGCAAAGGAAGGCTAAGACTGCTAACTAAGCTTGACTGTTTACTGTTCAGTATTATTTTTTCAACACTGTGATAGCCAGTCACAAGAAGACATGAGAACAGGGAGAATTATAACTTGTACATGTACATATATATATATATATATATGTGTGTGTGTGTGTGTGTGTGTGTGTGTGTGTTATTTATGCGTTTACCCGTTTGAGTGTCCTTACATAAACTATTGTTTTGAACAAAGGATGGCAAGGCCTTGAATTTCAACCGCTGTGTTTCCAACCCCACACCTCATTACGCTTCTAATTTACACATAACGCTTCCAAACACCAGCCCATTACTCATTCGTGAAGAACTGATTGAGTTTAAAAACGCCTTAGCCAGCAGCCTGGTTTCAGAGGCTCCGGCTGCCACCTTTGAGTTCTGCGCTCTACCAGACAGAAAAGCAACTCGTTTTTCTGCTTATGTATGATAATACGGACCTCTTTCGAGATTACCAGTTCTCTTTTTAGCCAGACTAAAGAATGAGATCTTACCGCCTGCTTTATCTTTCACTACAATATTACTCACTCACGACTCTTATCCGACTCAAAATCTGTTATCAGTTTTCTGTCAGTTCCTACACGGGTTATTGTCGCAAGACGTTTTTAAAGCAAGAGCCGAGCACGCGCGGTGACAATGTCACTGAAACGGTTATACGCCGTTTTTTTCGTCGTCTTAATTTGTCATGCTTCGCGTTTTCCTACCATTTTGAATATCAAACATTGGGACTTAAAAGCATGAACCAACAGTATGTAACTGTGTCTACTAGGGAGACACCAAACCCGCTGCAGACAAGACACGATAACCCTGTCTCCCTTTCCTTCCGATTCCCCTCTCATCTAACCCTTTGATGAAAAAGAAAAATGAAATCCCAAAATCTGTCCAATCGTTGGGATTTTCATATGCTCGGAGATGTTATTAACTTGGCATAAGAGCCGCGGTGCGCGTAGAATAATCGAATCTCTCCCTGTCATACGGAAAGAATTATTTCTCCCGTATCGCCGCGTGTGCTGTAATTGGATACAATTTAACATACGCAGCCTTTGCCGTGTCGGTGTGAACGGTGCCTCCCACAAACTGGCCTCGCGCTGAATTATTTTTCAGAACTCGCAAGACTGAAAAAGCACCTCCTTCCATGACAAAAGCTTTAATAGGCGGTGCAGAAAGATTGGAGTCAGCTGTTGGGCTCAAACTGGTCCACTGCAGTACCGAGTTAAAGACGACTGGCAGCCGTGCCGCAGCAGGAAAACGAATTTCACGTTGAACCCACAGCTGGCACGATATAAAAGCCTAGCAGACTGGGCAGGAAGCATTAAATTTAATGCGTTTAAGGGGTTGCTCGGTTACAATTGTGCAAACCTCGGCGCACTGGCGACGGGAGCTCGTGGGCGACAGGCCTTCCTAGTAAACTACCTATTTAACAACAGGAGTTGCTCGTTAGCGAGTGCAAGCGGCTTTAGTCGTCTGCGCGACGCGAGCGAGTCTGTAGGAGATGATGGAGAGGACCCTGCACTTATAAGGGCTAGCGGGAAGTTTCAGCTTGTGCTCCTGTCAGCAATGTATAGTTAATTGTCAACCGAATGACCATTTTCCCCCACGGGCTCCAGCCTTTGTTTTCCTATTTCCAACCCGAACTCTTAAAACAGACTTGCAAATCAGCACAGCATACGTGCGTATCAGTTAAAACGCGCTCCATATTGGCAGAGTTACAAAACAAAACGTACCTGTACTATTAAAGAAACGTTAGCCATAACGGCAATGTTAAGGAGATGCTTTTACAATTCTACTAATGATTATTCGCAGCAACGGATTTTATTATAGGGTTTAATAGAAACTTATATTAACGTCAGGCAAATTCTACTGCTTTATATCCGGAAATGTACCAATGTATAAGTGGATGTGTTTTCTGTGTAACTTGACTGCTCTTTTTCATTTTGGTTCTTTCAGTATATTTGCATAAGATGTCTGGGAAAACAATTGATATAAATGTGAGGCTTTGTTGGTTTCTGATACGTGAAAAATCGAATATAAATCTATAAGCAAGATTGGAATTTTAATTAAAAAACAATATATTGTGAATTTTTAATTCATACTATGTGCTCCCCCCCATTCTGTCTGGGCTTGGCGGTTTCAATAGGAAGAGTCAAAAGCTAACAGGCTGACATCATACATCTGAACCACATTCGCAGATCACTCAGAGTAGGAGTCAGGAGGGAGGGAAGGTGTCTCGGACTACCATGCCTGGGAATGCCTCCGTGCTGGCTGAAGTGATGAATGTGGTGCGGGTTCACAGCCTCCTGCCTGTTTAGGCTGCAAGAAGAAAAATCGCCCCTT
Source organism: Hiodon tergisus (assembly GCA_025775045.1). Lineage (NCBI taxonomy): Eukaryota > Metazoa > Chordata > Actinopteri > Hiodontiformes > Hiodontidae > Hiodon > Hiodon tergisus. Next base: position 579,875 of record JAOVYW010000064.1, on the reverse strand, counting down.
GAGAGCTCTGCTCCACGCCACGGTCGCTGCCGAGGGATGGAGGGAGTGTGTGTGGGGGGGGGGCCTGCTGCGGCGTAATATCAAAGTTCCCCTTTGAGCTCGTCAGTCTCGCTTGCAGCCACCCGGTAACACAGGCGCTCTCGCCCAGCCCATGCATATTTCATTTACCCGCTCCTCATTATGCCTTTCTGCTTTCAATAGATTTGCTGCGCTCTCGTCGTTTATATCTGCTAACAGTCTCGAGAGAGTGTGACTGTCTGTGTATGTGTGTGTGTGTGTGTGTGTGTGTGCGTGCACGCTCACACAAGACGGATCGTCTTTGAATGTGCGTGTGCGTGCACATAAAATAGACAATCTATCACCGAGTGCATGCTTGTACGTTTGCGAGCAAGAAAGTGTGTGCGAGTTCCTGCGAATGAGCGCACTAGATAGACTGGGGTATTTCTACCAGCGAGTGTGCTAATTTATGTCTCCACTCTGTAATTTTCACTCTGGATGATACCAAAGGGAGCAAGAAGTTATGAAGGCCTGGTTGTACTATGGGGACTATTAATGAGTAGCTCATGCAGGAAGAGAGAAGGCAGCCGCTTAGTGGAGCCTGGCCTAGGCCTTCTTCACGAGATGCTGTTTTTTAATTATTCACATTGGGTTCCAGATCTAGGTCTAAATGAACTCAAGGCCTTGCCAGACACAATGCTTACAACTATTATTTGAGCGGTGCACCTCTATGTGTGCGTGTATCCTATCACCATATATGCTGCCAGTTTAATTGACAATGCTTTGAATTTCCAGATTCAGACATTCAAATGGGCTTTCTTTCTTAATCATGGATGGGGAGGGGGGTGTTCTTTCTAGTTTGTGACAATCAGTGTTGGTGGGTAAAGCTGTATGCATCCCTTCGAGAAGACTGCAAGGAAAGGCAACAGCTCTTGAAAACACTGTCCAGTAGCACTGTCAGGTGTAAGGAGGCTTGGGCACTGGGATCAAGAGGTCAGCGGTTAGGCATGGCGTTACATAGAGAGGAACTGGTTCCAGCAGCCTCTGGTCCAGGCTGTGAATTCTGCAAAAGGTAATGTGGTGGGAATCCTCACCCTTGGACTTTACTGCTCCCCATCATTCAGTTGTTATAAGGACGACTGATATAGCTTAGGTTTTCATCTTAATGAAGTTACTGTGTTAAGATCCATCAAATAAACAAAAAATAAAATAAGCACAAAAAAAATCTCCAAAAGGTGTGAGTTGTATGTTCTGTCTTTAATTCAACTTATTATTTTTAAGAACCAAGGATCTGAAAAAAAAAAAAAGATTCTGTGCCAAAACTGCAAGGTACAACTGTTTTCAAAAAGCGGCAGGTCACATATTTCTGTAAACATTCGCAAGCACAACGTTCGGTACCAGCGAACTTGTCTGTTTTCCTTCGTGCTCTAGAAACATGAGGAGTCGGTCTGTCTTCGCTGCCACAGACAGCAGCTGCAGCCTTTCAAAACATTCATTTATTCGCCTCAACCGCGGAGTCGGAACGAGAGAGCAAGAGGAGGATGGGGGGGGGGGTGCACTGTGCGTCTCTGGCGCCTTTCGCACTATCACGTCTTCCCCTCAGCCCTCGCGCGCAGCAGCCTGCCACCGATAATCGCAGGAGCGCTGAGGAAACGCAGTGCCGACGGCTCTTCTGAGTTGAACAGCATGGAGGTGTTTATGAGTGCAGCCTCAAAGAGAGCTGCCGCCCCCAGCCTGCGTGCACAAAGCCAGAAGGGGAGAGGAATTGGACTGCTCAGCAGCCTGGAAAAGCGACTGCCTTTTTCTTAGGTAGCAATGAGATTTTAAAAATTCATACAAAAATGCCGCAATACAAAGAGAATTCACGCCAGGAAGAACCCACATTTACGAAAAGTCAAGTACAAGGGTGCTTGTATAATTATACATTGTTAGGTTGATTTAGTAAGAGTCCGACGGACATCAGTCACTAAATTGTTTTCAGATTCAGATTTTTGTGAAAATTTAGGCCTAATCTACGTTACCCGAATGGACGATATGATAAGGCACACTGGTATTTTTTATTTTATATCAGGGTAATTTTACAAAAGCGTAGAGTCGATGTATGCCCAAGGGCTGCAGACCCGAAGGAAGAATTCAGTAAGGTTAGCCGCTAGGTCAGAAACTGTTCCTTAAGGATCAAAAGCCACCACATAATTGAGCAACGCTGGATAGGAGCCAACCGAAACGCACCGTTGTGCAATTATACATGGTGGAGGCAGCCCAAAGCTTCTTATGGGAGAACATTGTGGCCCCGGGAGGCTTTGGAGCTAGGGTTGTTGTGTAGATTGTTGTAAGCGATCCATAACGATCTGCAGGTGGATCACGCTGGTTAATAACGGCTGCCCGGAGCAGCGCTGCGTGCAAAGAACTTCCTGCAATCTGAGCTGCCAGAGTTGCTCCCTTACTCCCCTGCTATCTGGCCCCGCCTGAGTCATTGCCAGAGCCCTCTTTCGAGCTCACAGCTAAGCAAGCTTTAAAGCCATCGCTGCTGCGAGTGTTTGATTGCAGGAACAGATGGCTGGATCATTTTTGCCTCCCCGAGAGCTCAACTCCTACACGAGTGTTTGTGCGTACGCGGAGCGTTATTATTATTATTTTCCCTTTTGCATAGGAGAGTAAGAAGCGTCAGATATACGCAAAAAGCCGTTTCTCTCTTCAGTCCACTGGATACACTCACCTTCAGAGTTCAAGTGTTCCTAATCGAACACTTGCCTTAGTGGTCGTTTGTCTCTGAGAGCAGACAAGGAAATAAAAATGTCTTTTCTGGGATCAATCTTCGGACAAAGCATGTCAAAGCAATTGCGCACTAACGATTTAGTCCGCTTCCTTCTGCATTAGAGCAGGGATCAAACTCGGTTACAAGACTTGGAAATAAATTTGCCATCTAATGTAGAAATGTCCTCGACAAAAGGTCCTAATGTAGTATCCGCATTCTGCACCCTCTCGGGTAAACCACAATGAAAGCTTACTGACGGCTCAACTCGAAAACATTTTTGTATGTTTGTGGAGTGTGAAAACGGCTTTGGACACCAATCGCACCCCTGATCTGCGGCTCCAGCTCAGTAGCGAGCCCGTCGGCTTTGGGACCGAGGCAGGTGCTGGTATCCGGGATAACTTTGCATGTTAAATCTCTCTTCCTCTTGCTCCAATGGCTATCGATCGTGGCTTGGATCCGATTTAATATTCTAACATTTCTGAGAAGCTAACGTTACGTGTTGACTATACCTCGACAACACAGACCCCACTCCCTCGCAGGACAGCTTCGCGTAGAAACCTTGGTCGTTCTGCCTAGTGAATATCAGGCCTACTTATGCGAATGTATGTTGACCATTTTTTCTAGATTTTTTTATGCTACGACGCCTTCACCGGTGTTTTGTATCAACATATTTCTTTGAGCTTTTTTGTCGCTGGGATTCTGAGTATTTTTTTTATCGCGAGTCTTTAGTTATGTGCGCCGTACTTTAAAGTGACGCCCCTTTAAATCCCTCCGGATTACTCAATTAAACAAATAAATCTCAATATAAAATGTCGTAGATTGGAGATCCTAATAATTATCAACGCCAGTCTTGTATGTTCCATTTAATGTTTAAGTTGATATATGTATAGAGAAACAGAGTCAAGGCGAATAGCGTGTGAGATTTCAAGCATTTATATAGAAACTTTTTTTTATATCCATTGTTGAAGTCATGTTGTTTTTGTGGTTAATCTCAGAATGGTGTCGTTGTGATTTTGTACTCCATTACTTCCCTGCATGTGGAGTAGCATTCTAGCGGTGGTTTGAGAATATTAAATTAAGTTTTTTTTTTTTAATCTCTATGATTAGGGGTCAAAATATTACATTGGGGGTCAGAATATTACCTTTATATTTTGAAAACAAACAAGATTCCTACTAACCCAACGATTTACCGCATCGTGTTATAAAGCATAAATAAATGTATTTCAGAACAGTTGCTTTTGAACCCCTTCGATGTCACCATGGCCAGGATTTAGTTAATCATTATTTATCGGGCATTCAGATGTATAATTTGCATGTTTAATTAACTGCTGGTCTAATCTCTGGCGTGTAAATCCTGTTGGGATTTAAACCCACCGAGACACGGAGCACGCGAACGAAGAGAACCACTGAACAGCGGGTGTCTCCGAATCTGCTTGCCAGATCCTAGTTCCAGCTGGGGCCTGTCAGGACTGCTGTAAGGAGGCCCACGGGAGAGGGGAGGACTCTCCCTGGGTCCATCTCTCCCTCTTTGACCCCACCATTCACGCTCCACACCGCGTCAGACCCCCACCACAACACACACACACACACACACACACACACACACACACACACACACACACACACACACACTTAAACAGCAATATCCTCAGAGAGTGCTGTGTGCTGTTATAACACGCCGCCCAACCCCCTAGAGACCCACGCTCTCTGATTTCCTTTGCAAAGCAGAATAATGCAATCCTTTCAGCCAGTCTCCCCCGGTTTCGTCTGAAATTGCTAGCAAACACCTACCCTTCGCTCAGCGGCGCTCCGGAACTGCTAGGCATTGTGAAAGGCCGCCGCTGAATTAATTAGTTTAGAGGTTATTTAATCCACCGGAGACCATTTTTCTTGCCCTTAAACTGGAAATGTGTGCGTCTCCAGCGGGCTCTCTCACGAGCAGCCTTTCCACCCACTGCCTTCGACAGCTGCAATAAATGGCCCCCGATCCCCCTCCCTTCGATACCCCCTCTCTCTCCCCCCACACTCTGCACCCCTGTCTTGACAGATGTGTCCCAGCCGGCGCAGCGTCGCTCTCTGCCCCATTGGAATGTGACACTGTGGTCGACTGCCTTCAATGTCACTGCTAATAGATAAGGAGGGGATTAACCATCGCTACAATGGTTCTGATGAGGGGCCGAATAATTACCCCGGCTAATGTCATCTAATTGTTTCTTGATTAAGTAAGCAGTTTTTTTTTTCCCTCTAAACCCCTGCATAAATATCAGGTTGTTTTAGGCGTTTTTGTTTGTTTGTTTAAATATGTACCTGTTTGTTTTACAAATACCGAACATTGCGTTCACATATTTTAGAACACATAAGATATTTTTTGCACAAGACCACAGAAAAAACTCCAAAAACTAGAATTGATTTGTATCTCAATATTTACACCGCGGTTGTTTAAATTGCATTTGGATTGTTTAAATTAAAGTCAATGACTTACCTACAAGAAGCTGCTAAACTCTGTAAAAAAAGAAAAGAAAGAGTTTAGCAGGAATGTGCTTTTAGTAATTTTAGTCAACATTTACACGAATGTGCTTTTAGTCACAAGTCAATGACTCGCTCTTTACCGCAAATTCACTTGTGCAACAAGTTAACGTCGTTGGAGAGGTTTCAGTTAATACAGTTCCGACATCGGTGTGGCTCAAAGCGCAAGTTTCACTTTTCGAGACTTATATTAAGAAGTAAAAGAGAGTGAGCATACAAATATAGGTCATAACTTGCACACCGATTTACCAACGCGTCAATTTTCTTAGCTTGTGTAGAGGATATAACGGGAGGGCCACGAGAACCGTACTGCAAAGAGTAGGAGCACCACCTCCACAATAACATCTGTTTTTCGTGGGTAAAGAAAGTTACATCACTTCCGTCTTACCAGATACTCCTACTGCGAGCTGAATGCAGCCTCAGTGACCCCGGGAAACTGAGTATTTCGCCCTTCCAAAAATACTTTTGAAATGCGCACTAAACCAAACTGGACAGTTTTCTTACGTTGCACGCTCTACCAGATGAAAGGGTATGTGGGTATTATATCACCTTTTAATAATTATGAAGCTCGTGTTAGTAAAGTATGGTATTTTCCTTAAACCTCCGTTGCCATCTTGCTGTTTTGGTTGCCCTAGTGTGTGAAAAACTGTCTGTGTAAACAGCGAGATCCATGACGCAAACAGGTGTAAGACAGAGCAAAAGCTCCTACACGCAAACTCTGATTGTAGACTTGCTGCGAAATCTCACCGGACCGCTGAGCACCAAGTCAGCGATTCGTCTAATCATTATAATTATTAGTCTCATCCTGTAATTATTAGTCCTAGAAAAGTGCTTCGTTTCGTTCATCTGCTTCGTATGAAGGCAATCTTGCTTGCAGCAGTCAGGCGAGACGCAGGGTAGGATGCACCGGCTATGGGTGAATTAACATGCGCACGCATTCACAAAACCAAACAGTTTGGAGAACGATAGACATAAATCACCTTGAACTGTTTTGACAGCATCACTGGCACAAATTTACAACCTGTACCGAGGTCGCTTTGGGACTACCTGACTTCTGTGAGCGCTGGCTAACCAGTGAACTATGCCTCAAAACCCCTCACGTGCAAGTCATTTTCAACATTGCAAATTCGACGCTTTTAGATACAGTCTCCGCTGAAGCCGGCCTGGGGGCTACGGCTCGCCAGAGGATACAGTTCGTGTAAAGAATATGCTCCTTCGCTGATAATACCCGCTTATCGCTTACCACTGCTCAGTTTGGGTTGCCGGGCAACATGATTGCACCCGTGCCTCCATCCTTAATAAATTTTATCTAGTTCGTCCTTTACATCTTTGGAATCAAATCCAGGCATGTCTGTCCCTTCTGAATATTTTAAGGTAAAAAAATTAAGTAAATAGCTGACAGGACCCTTCACTCTTCGCTCTGTGTTCCCCGTCCGTAGGGCTGTTATACCATCACTTACAAATGTTATCGAAAACCAGCGAAATCCTCGGCCCCTGACAAAATGACTGCGTTGTTACTGACTGTCACTGTGCACTGCTGCGCCCATTCTCACGTTTTTTTCTCGAAAGAGGCAAAGACAGAACAGCTAATCGTATTATATTGACCATAGAATTTTAACATTATTGGTTAAGGTGACGCTGACATCTTCAAAGGCTTTCATGTTGGAAACGTTGTAGTGATGTGAATGCCATATAGCTATTATCCACATCACGCTGTTTTTGACACCTTGACGTCCAGTCCACAAATGCTAATCAAAACCTTTATTGTTCTTATTGTTATTATTATTACTATTATGACAATTTCGACACGTGTTTTTTTTAAAACGAAGAGACTAAAATAAAAATGTAAATTGTTTCAATCATGTCCATTTGTTTTTAAGTTTTTAAGATTCATATTTTTAAATTGAAGAAAAATGTCACTACCTTTTCTTAAATAACAATGTTGGGGAGTTAGTTCTAATTTTATACAAGCGTACTTTGTTCGCTCCAGAACCTTACGTGATACACTTTTAAAAGTGTTTGTTGGCTATTCCGAGGAGAACTATTTTGTCAAACATAAATTTACAGGTGGTTTAAGGGGGCAACGTTCCTCACTAATTGCGACGGTCAAGCCTGACGGGACATACTGGCAAAATCTTACTTGAGTAAAGTTTCGCAACGGCCTATTAATAAACCCATCTGTTTGCTAACTCTATGCTTGCGAAATTACGGCAATAATCCGGTATCTTTCGTCCCGTGGAACGCTGAAATCATACACTTCATGGATTATTGAATATGTAGACAAATGAAACAATGGCTAAATCTGGGTTAAACCTTTCAAGCCTAAAGAATTGCTGTAGATACACACTATTCGCTTGATTGAGCGTTGTGGAAGCAATTACATAGTCGTGTGGTTTTCATTTGTTTTTTTTTTAACACGCTGTCCTAGAACTCTCTTCGCAGGATCTTAAAAACTGTTCACCCTGAGACACTGGGTAGCTCTAATGAGGAGTTTGAGTTTGCAGAGAGCCATTTACACCGAACAATTAGATTGCACTGTTACAGCGCCGAGCAATGAACTAAACGCTGTTCTATTACCAACCCATCTTGGTAATAATACGCACTGATATTAACTGTCCCCAGTGAGCTTTCATTAGGCCAAACGGCGGCTACTGGAGCTGTACCACAACTCCCTTATACGCAACATTTTTCTAGATTGTATTTATAAATTTACTAGATTTGGTGGAGTGTTCTATCAAACGTCTTTTTTTTTGTTTTAAGCATCGCTTTAAAACCCGTCCATAGCCGAGGGCTATAGACCTGACCCGTGGTAGCGGACACTGGGCAGCGGTTATTATTATTATTTGTTCACTCGCTGGCAATTGATGCAAAGTTCGTCCGATAATTTACAGGGTGCGCTTACAGTGCTACGGCTCAAGGCTCCACATAACCCACAAAGCGGTTTATTTATAGTCCAGACACCCTGATTAGGGGACATCTGTTTACTACCTTTTAGAGAGACTGCCATGCGGTGGTATTCGCAGTTTACAAAAACATAAACAAGGATTACAATGGGTTCCTAGGCAGAGGCTGGGAGTTATAACAATTTCGTGATGATGTGAAGAAGGACAGAGATACACTAGTTGTACGACGACAAAGAACCGTGATTATGATGGCATTATTTAATTGTTATTCCTATTGTTAGCATTTTTCTTGATGAACGCACAGATATAATCAGAAATATAATGTAAGATTAATAAAAACGACAAGTTATCATTTAAAAAACAACATTTTACAAATGAAACACCTCAGAGAAACAAAATATGGTTTATATGTTCACACGGTATAACAAATTTATACTGGCTCCTCACACGTTAAATATGCTTTTTGGCACATTACAACTCATGTTCTGTGGTCTGGCTTGGCCTACCTATAGGATGTAACAACTGTGAGATTTCTCAAGAAATCTATCTACAAAATATTAAGCGTACTTAATCGGTAGATAATAAAGATTATGCATATGGACGTAATGGGGGAACTCTATGTTTAGCTGGACACAACGCCTTTTTACCATTTTTAAACACAATATATGAATTTTCAAATTTTGGGCAAATTATTGGATCACTTAGGCTTGTTTCTATCATTTTTTTCAGAGTCTAATGAAATGTATTTAATTCCATGTATGCCAAATGAATTAATACAATTATAAAAAGAAACATAAAATGACATACTAACCCAATAATTGTTAAATTAGAGAATAAAAGTAATAGAAATAGACTTTTAAAAGTAGCTTTCTTTTGATGATATTAGTACAATGGCTAAAATCTTTTGGAACAGTTTAAAGTTGTAACACACTGTCCAGTAAATACCAACCTATATTTTATTGCATCGCCAAATTAAAACGGGGCCTGGCTATTAATTATAATTCATAAAAGTATAAATTGTCCGGTCTTTCTGTGAGTGTTTCGTTTGTTTGTTAGCATAATAAATATTAATTTCCGTACAAGCGCTTGTGTAGGGTTTCTTTGTTCTTGTTCACCTTGCTGTGACATCATAACCGTAAATCTCAGATTTAGTAATATCGTCCGGGTTTTTTTTTTTTTCCTTTCGCGCAAACACACACACACAACCTTGAAATCACAGCATTAGGAGTGAGTCCAAACGTGAATGTGTTTTTCCCCAGGTCTTCAGCCTAATCTGAGCAGTGAATCTGTATCCCATTAGCGGGGCCTGCTGCAAGGGGCATTAGGCTTCTAAGTATTGATATCCTCGGTGTCTTCTCCCGAGGCTCCGTGGGAAGTACGAAATGACGTGTATGCGTGGAGGGAAAGGGTTGCGCCGCACACCCATTGAATTTCCCCTTTGTCGGATGGTGCAGTCTATGCAATTGGTTTGGCTTGTGTCTTCATGAATATATAAGCGGACGATTAAACAGGTAATGTAAAGCGTAACAATCCCAGATTAATTCGATGCAATATGTTAGTCCAAATGTATGAAAATAAAAACGTTACATTTTTCAAATTAACGAACCATTTTGAATATCAGCTAGATCAGAAGTGTCAATTCCTCCAGTGTATATTGGTCTTCGTTATAATTCACAACTAATTGGAGTCATTATTTGGATTAAGACTGTCCTCACCTAATATCTCCACCTACAAATTTGAAAATGCCAAAAACAGCGGACCCCTGGCCTCATGAGGTCAAACATCCCTGAGCGCAAAGATCGGTAGCCATAAAAAAAAAAAAAATGAAATACACAAAGAAAATTTCCTTCCGGGAAGCATGTCCTGTTGGTTCCCATGTATGAAATGTTTTACTTATATCATTTTGTAGGCTACGTAAGAAAATATATAAACTAATAGGATGTGGATTTATGTTAACATTGTAACTTCTCGTGTTAAGGTATGGCACCATCGACGTTTTTGTGATACCAACAATATGTTAAATTAAGAAATGAATCTGTGAAACGTTAACACTTGTGGTTAACTGGGAGCTATACCACATTTTCACCGAGCTGACTGCGAGTATTGGACGCCAGAACCCACATTTTAAAATCCCGTCGGAATAGGCTTCACTCCTCCTATTCTCGCCGCGGCCCCCTTCACTACACTTACCGCATTTAACCCAGATCTAATTATGCCTCGAGTGGCCGTTAAATGCCCAGCGGTGCTAGGAAATTATTCATGCTGCTGGCTTCCAAATTCCATTTTGAGGCTTCAAAGGTTTCAATAAATAGGGTGAAGTGAAAATTTCACCGCACAGAGAAGGGTGCCGATGTTCGTAGATTCACAAAATGGCAAAAATTTTCGGTTGGTGATAAAGAAGATATATTGTCACTAGGTTGCGTTTTTGGAATATAAATGAATGCCCAGCATCGTGTAGTTTCCACGGTTTTCCATAATTACAGGCGATTCACTATTTAGACATTAAAACCAATCCCACTTTTTAAATAGGTTTTGTGGATTATTCCGAATATATCAATCTACTGGACTGTAACAGAGAAAAGTCATCTGTAGAAGATATTTAATTTGTTGGAGCCTTGTTGAGAAAGGGCGCCACCTGTTCTGATAAGGGTAAAGACCTTTGATCTGCTTAATTTAGCCAGTTAAAGGAGTTTGCAAATTCAACAAGAATGAACCAGGACCCAGAGGAATGGAGGAACAAATAGTTAGCAAGCCCAGTTGTCGGCACTCTGCACTTGATTTTGTAACCTAATGAAACGGGAAATTATTTTATTTTTAAATGGTTTACATTAAAAGTGACGAAACAAATCCACGTTGGCCTGCTAGAGTTAACGTTTGAGTAACGACCAGAATTGACAAACAATAGAATTTAAAAGATAAATTAAGCAACTTCAGATCCGGCAACTTCCACTGTTAAACTTAAAGGCAACGTTAAAGCTTACCGCCGATCTAGCTAGGTAACCAACTCCATACCAAGAACTACGCACAGGCCTAATATTGATTACACCGCGACTGCTCGGAGCTCTGAGTTTCCCAGTTCAACAGCTGGGAGAAGTTACAGCAAAAGTCGGGGCCTGCTGTGCGCCTAACAACGTGAGGTGAAATAATTTATACCACGGCTATAATCCTTCTCGCTCATTTGAGAAACATGTTACGTTAAAGTGGCACTGTCTCAGACCCACTTTATCCAGAATGTCCGTGATCAGAAGATACCATAACACACAAGGGGAGTCAGGGATTCTCTTTTATGCTTTTATTGCCATTACTTTTAAAGGAACTTTTTTTGTAAAATATAAATACAAATGATGCGGTATTTGTTTTAATTACAAAGTTTAAACACGTCTCCAAAAACAATAAACACACCAGTCAGAAACGGTTACTGCAATTGTCACCCCGTTATTTACAAGTTCAAGCATGTTTCCTGGCAAACAGCTTATTTTTGTATCTTAAAAGTTCTTTAATATTTTACAAAAAAACACATGAAAATAGCTTAGATTTCTCATCTTAAATAAGAGACAAAAGTAAAAGCCAAGTTTAAACACATGTACAAAACTGCTCCTGAACATCGAACTATGAGGGTGGGAGGGGGGAGGGGGGAGGGGGTGGCATCTTCTTCCTATGAATATGAACTCCTTTTTCAAAAATAACTAGCTTTCAAACAATATTTATTCACCTGACACTGCAGGCAAGTCTGTATACCAACAAAGAAGTGCACTGCGTAAATTACAATAAAATATATAGAAGCTTCTCCCATTGTGCAGTCCTGTGTAGATGTACTCAACTTAGGAGTGAGAACCATCCCTAAAATCAGCCCATTTCACTGTTGCCAAAAAGCTCTGCTTTCTCTAAGCTCTAAAATAAAGCAGTGAAAAATATTGACACGAGGGAAAAACATGGGCAGCATATATAAAATAAAAACAGACAAAGCAAAAGAAAGATATATTTATATTTATAAAAATAAGATAATTGTTAAATTAAGTATCTTTGAATGCCGCTGGAGAAAACTCGCTTGTTGTCCGTCATCCAGTGGAAAATCGTTTTCCTGTATGTACACAATATACAAGAGAATGACTATGTGCACAGCCGGGTCATGACCTTGCCATGACCACGGAATCCCAGCGGTCATCCAGGTACTCCACAGAGGACCCCAGCAGGGTCACCAGCTCGCCGCTGATCTCCACCAGGTCCAGCAGCTCCTTGCTGTCCGGCATAAAGCCCTCCAGCTCCTCAGGGCAGGTGAAGAGCTGGCTGAGGGAGGCCTGTTTGTAGAACTCCGCCTCGGCGATGGTAGCCACCTCGATGTGCGCGAAGGCTGCGCGAAACGCCCGCGCCGACATCTTCAGCCTCTTCAGCACGTCCGAAAGCAGCAGCCAGTTGCGAGGCCTGGGGACAAGGAGAGGAGAACGTCACTAACTCAGAAGGGCCTGCTTTCCTTTGTTCCGTTTTTCAGATTGGATTTGTGTTTATAAAGGTTTCAGTAGCACTTATTGTGAAGATGTATTTTCTGCAATGTAGATGACGAAATGTGCCTCTAAACCGTTTTACACATGAAAACGCACACAAACACACTCACACACGCACACAAACACACACACACACACACACACACACCACTAGAAAAAGTAACAGATACAATCCAATCGATGCCACTTGAAAATGTTTCAAGATTGAGCCTTTTGGTGGCTGGCTGAGTGGCTTTGGCGGAAATGTGAGGGGCGCTGAGCGAGCGTTAGATAGCGCAGGCAGCCCCACAGCACAGGAGAGTCATTAATACTGCATCAGGATGAAGTGGGCGATGGAGGGAGAGCGCGGCGTGGGGGAGGGGAGAGAGAGAGCGAGAGAGAGCGAGAGAGAGCGAGAGAGAGAGCGAGAGAGAGAGAGAGCGCGCGGGCTGGGTGTTCAAGGCCAGTAAGGAAGAGTGTGGGAGGCAATTAGATACGTCTGCTTTTGTTTGTCTCCCCGGCACAGTGCAAGTCTCTAGCAGGCGGCGGCGCCGCGAATCCAGTCACACCCGCCAACATTTAAGAGCAATCAGCTGACATAGCCAGAGCTGTTCTAGCTCTGGAGCCACTGCCCCCCCACCCCCGCCCCACCCCGCTACATAAATTATTTCCTCCCAGACAGCCTCCGTGAAAAGTCTCAGGCAAGCAGTCGACTAATGACCCCCCCAGCCCCTAGGTGAGACTTATTACTTTATCAATACTGCGGTAATAATGATCCTCGGTCATTTAATTAAAAACCCTAAATGAGCACCGTTACCAAAGCAAGCCTGGGAGTCCGGGAGACTGGTAATTACCAATCCTGCAACAGAATGCTTAATGGAGGAGGGCCTCAGATCGGTGTGGTACAGTGAAATTTCCAAGTGAACCAACCCGTTGAATGAATCTGACTCAGTAGATATCTGGGAATATCTGCTCACCCCTGGGACAGGGAGACCTGGATGTTGTAGCAGGGCAGGAGTGGGCGGTCAGAGAACTCGAACTCAAACACCTCTCTCTGCAGCTCCTCGTCGTCCTCGCCGGGGCCCGGCGGGCTGGCCAGGATGCGGAGGGCGGCAGAGTCCTCAGCAGGCTCTGTGAAGGAAAAAGGCACTCACTCTGAGACTGCTCTCGGGACAGGTTTTACACAAACGCGCACACATGCCTTACGGGAGTGAGAGTGGGTTCACACCTGCGTGTCAGAGGACCATCCCTTTTATGCCAAAAACCACACTCTCGTCCCTCTCGAAAGATCTAGCCTTCAAATTTAATTTGCAGGGAGTCTGGCATTTTTTAATATCTCGAGGTTGGGGAACGTGCAACAACAGCTGCCCAGGACATGAGGGCACCGTGGAGATCTGCACCCACTGCAGCAGCGCGAGGGGGAACCCCTAGGGAGGCCCAGCTCAAACAGAGCTGCTCTCAGGAGCCACTTTCACACGCAGTCTCCTTTCTTTCCCAGAAGTGCTGCTTAAATAGAGAACCCAAAAATAGACTGTGATCTGGCAGGGGAAACATCCCGGCGGTGGTGTTATTCCAGGAATTTGGGAAAATGTGCAGGAGCGGAGCGTTTTTTCCGAGGGTTCTCAGCGGCTGTCAGCCGGTTCTGCGCTCACAGGGCAACGGCTCACATCTCAGAGTCTTTGCGGGTCGTTTTAATGAGGAGGAAAAAAAAATATCAATAGGGAAAAGCGAGAGCGGCACAGACAAGGCACTCTTGTTTTTCCTCCGGATCAATGGCCGTCTCCCCCTCGCAGGCTCCAGTATCCAGCAGGGATCTGCCCTCCCCCCGCCATCCCCGGCAGGCACCACTCACCGCACACAGAGCTGCCGTAGAACTCCCAGCAGAGTCCGGGGTCGTCGTCGGCGCGCCCCTGCAGGTCAGCAAAGTAATCTGCGGAGACAGGAGGGGAAACATGCAGCCTGTCAGGGGATGCCAGGGGACACGCGGAGCCCGAGAACAGGCACTGACGGACGTGAAGCTGTTCACAGCAGAACCGAAAACAAATCACAGACCGGGACGCCGAGGGGAGATCTTAATGCCTCAGCCTCTAGCACCCGCACCACTCCCCTGGAAATCCCGGGAAGCCCTCCCCGGGGAGTTAAAACGGCTGCCTTAACGATTCAGCCAGAGACCGACCCCCAACAACAAACACGTAGCGGTGCGGGAAGGAGAGAGGGTGCACGGCGCTTGATTAGAAATCTCCTGCTGGGAGCGAACAAATTGGGGGAGGGGAGCGTAAATCAGGCGAGGGAGGGTGGGACATCGCGGCGGGACGTGGCAGCTGATTTACGGCGCTCTAGCCGCCGCACCTCGCTGGGATCCTGGGAGAGGATGAATCAAGCAGACAGAAAAAAAACCTCTGGCGTACGCTCTCC
>JAOVYW010000064.1:541429-558622 GCA_025775045.1 Hiodon tergisus | reverse complement strand
CAAATGTGCGATTGGGCGGAGGGAGGTACGGTATCTGGGCTTCCTCTTAGGTGGGGGCCGAATTCGGCCCCTTATCGACAAAACGGTGACAGTTTCCATCTGTCCCCCGCCTAAGTCGAAAAAACAGGTGAGATCTTTCCTCGGGTTGGCTAGGTACTATCGACGATTCATTCCCAACTTTGCTGACCTGGCCTGCCCGTTGACGGATCTCACCAAAAAGAGGAGTCCAGACCCAGTCCTGGGATCGTTCTGGTGGGGGAGCTATTTGCCACGCGTCCGTCTCGAGTACACGCACAGGAGAGGTCCGGGCACACCCACCAGCACCAGCTGAGGATCATGCAATTTGCGAATAGCATTTAACGACCTGTGATCCTTCAGTAGGTGCTGGAGTTCGGAAAAGGAGCCAGGCGGGAGAACGGTAATATCAAAGTCGGAATAAAACTTAATTTAGCTTTATCAGAAAGCTGAGGATTTCTTCAATCCGTCATTCACCCCTCTTGCCACAATTTAGGAACTAGGGTGACAAACTGACAAGTAGGCAGGTGGCTCGCACGTCAATCAGATTGACATCATAATTCCTCGTTTTCAATGCTGCATGGTCAAATGCGGTAACAATAAAAAAACAATAGTGACTGTAAAATTGTCCTTGCGCACACAAACGTGGAAGTAAAATATCGACACATGGAGTTGTCGGAACAATGGTTCACGACCCGCAACCCATTTGACATTAAAAAAGCGCTTCACCGAGATCATTCTCAACTACGGCCACTGAAAAAGTAAAGAGTATTTTTTTTAAGTATGAACTGTAAAAGTCATTAACTCCTCAATATGTAAAATATTAGACAAGTTGGCTCCATATCCAGGTAATGCCTTGAAATGGGGGTGTCCACATTCCGCCAGAGGAATTCTGGGGCTGATTTAATTTACATAACCCCTTAAATGTCTGAGGTCACTATTTGGATAAGAAATCACCTAGTCTGCAGATCCAGAGCGTAGATTTGTTGCAAATATAAAAGGTACCTTTCAAGACTACAGAAAAAAAGATCTTTGTCGGTCCCCAGACAACAGCAGCACTCATCAGAATAAATATATACTGTTCAAGGGATGACACCAAAACTTAGAAATACATTATTGATATTAATCGCATTTACATTTTTGGACTGAGGCGTGAGGTATTGGCGGAAGAAGTAAGTTTTCAGTTTCCACTTTTCCTAATTGATGAATCTTGCATGGCCATTCCTGGACAGTGTTTACTGTTATTTCAGACACGTTTTGGCCCGTTATGCCCAGAAAACGAGGATCACCTCCCACGCCGGCCGGCTGAAAGAACAGAGATATAAAAGCAAAGGGATCAATGGAGTCGAGGCAAAAGTCACCCTGGAGGTTTATTTAAAAATCGGGATCAGGGTGTCCGTTTTGAATAGGTAGGATGAACCGTTCTTTGGAGTCTAAAACATGTGGACTGCTGCCTCCCTGTGCCCAGTGCACGCTGGGGCTGAGGAGAGGAGACGGGGCCTTTTCAACAGGGCCTACCCCTCAGATAATCTGACTGCCAGTCTCCCAGAGCCTTTCGGGTTTCCTATCACCAGCTCTTGCTGTGGTTTGGAAAACGATTACCTCTCAAATGCAGCATAAAGCAAATCATCATCGAATTAGCTTGTTTGTGGTCGCCTCCTATTCAAACTGCAGTGCTGCAAGGCCATAAAGGAAGAAAAATAGCAATTAAAAGGGAAGGCTTTTCCCAGTATAGAAAGGTCCCAGACGTCTCTCGCGAGGCCAGACGAGTCGATGTCATGCTGCAGAGCCAAAACCGCGGGTCTCTGGACAATGTTTCAGCCCTGAGGTCAGACCCATAGCGGGACAGCCTGAAGTCAGCGTCGTTTCACACAAAGTTGATGCTAGCGGAGGTGGGGGGGTGGGGTGGAGATGGCTAGGAGAATGTCTTGAAGCGGACTCACTTGAGTTTACTTCATGGAAAGAAATATGGTACAAATTTGGCAAATATGGAGGAGATTGTGTAAAACTGCATTTTATCCCCTCATTAGAGACATCGTGCCTCCACCTGACTGAAACCTGGCCGTCCTTTCCTGCTTGATTTGGCTTTCCAGACTGTGAAATCACAAGGTTCTCCATATGGAAATAAATAAGTAACAACTTGACAATTGGAGCCCTATTTTTCCCGTTCCAGGTTTTAAAAAAATGTATTTTTTAATCCCTAAACACCACTACCTGCTCGACAGACAGCAGTATCCCGATTGGAATTGTATTGCCAAAAAAACTAATCTTACAATGTTTAGGGGCACCTCTCTTTTCACATTTTTATTCGGGTGAATGTTTGAATCAGTACAAAACGGCTGTTTCATTTTTAACCCCTTCTGTATGTGTGCCCTGCGCGTCTGATAGAAGACCTGCGCTCCCTTCTGAGAGTACGATCAATTAGAGACAAAGATCAATTAGTTGCAAAAACAGCCCGTGTCAGATCAAAGGCACTTGTTTCAGTGCTGCAGAGGCACCTGCAGAAGAACTCATTTAATGGCTAAATCTGATTCGGACTGTGAAAAACACCACCCAGTCAATCAGTCTGTCTAACTATCAAGTTATGCATTCTTCCCGAGCGGGTCTGTGGGGGATATCGTTAAATGATGAAACTGTGGATACCCAAGGCTACTAGCCTGCAAAAGCTCAAGGCATCTGAAACGGGCTATAGACCATGGCGCTGTTGATCCAGACCATGGCCTGTCATCCTCTCCTCCACCTAACGTACGTGGAGAGGGTTAAGCGGGTCATGAACATTTCATCAAGGCCCCCTGGAGGAGGCAAGGCAGACCGACACAAACCAGAGATTTGCATTAACAATCTACGCATATCGGGGGAAACTAAGCTGGATAATTGAAAATGGCCCTATTTTTCAGAGATCTGTGATTTTTTTATTTTACTGCAGGGCTGTTAATACCTTAAGGGCCTTGCCGTGCATGATGGATTCTGCACTGCTTTGTTTCCACGCCTTGGAGACAGGCGCTAGGGCTTTAATGCCAGGAAGAACCAGCAATCATTTCGACGACTTCCAATAACTCTCCAAAGCGGAATTAAATAATGCAGTTAGACATATGAAAACAAGCAGGGATTCTCATTGAGAGACATTCGTCTTTTATATTTCCACCGCAAGGCCGGTGTAAAGCCATTAAATCAGAGGACAGGCAGCCAGCCCCATTTCTGAGACTCTCCGTACCTGAGCAAGAGAAAGCAGTCACCTTATACCAGGGATATAAGCAGGAAGAAGCTGGGTGGCATGTCGGGGACGTGGGGACAGAGAGGCTCAGAAGCTCACGTACATTCACTCTGGGAATCCGTGTGCGTGCTATGTCACCCTGCAGCCTCTGCCAGGATTTTGAATCTCCAGTTCCCGTCAAAAATGGCAAACTCCCGCTGCAAGCTGGGCCAGACGCCATTCACAAGGCCATGAGGATCTGTTCATAGCATAACCCATTTCTCCTTGATGTCTATGATCATTTGTCGTCCACACACTGTTTGTGACAGGGGCACTGTCCCATAACATGCACTGAAGCATAATGCATAGTTTGAAAGCCAGGTCTCTTCCCAGCACATAAGAGGGCATACAAATCACAGCCATTAAGAAGCCGTTTGCTCCTCAGTCCCATTTCAATCAAAACGTCTTCCTTGAACAGCCTGCGGGATATAAATACCATACGGGTTTTACAGCATTCAAAGACTCTTTTTATAGAAAAGTCTGCTATCGAAAGCTAACTTTTACATCTTGAGCGCATTAATCTCTCAAATTTAAACAGGATTTACGTGGAAGCATAGGAGTGTTTCCAAAGAAAGCCCAGCGTATCTGACCGCGCCGCAAAGCGGGCCGGCCAGACTCCCGCACCAAAGGAGGTGAAAGTGAACGTAAACATTACAAACGCTGGGAAATTCCTCAAACATCCGCCAAACATGTGCAGCAGGCATTTGTAAGGAGGGTCTTTCGATTCAATGCCGTCTTGCGTACATATGCTGACCTACATAACTAAATTCAAATGCAAGTGTTCCAAACGTGCATGTGCAGTGGAGCTCGCTACAGACAGTGATGTCCAAAACAACAGTATGATTAGTTCCTCCAGCTAGGGACTTCGGTCTTTAGCCCAACAAGCTAACCACTTCTGCTGTCAGAAAGGAGTTTCGACGACCGAAGTTTTAAGGCTATAATAACTCACTACTCTGCTGTGCGTTGCACTAAATGTTTGGGACAGTGCGTCAACCATCATCTATAACCATCCGAGTGGGAGCTTAAATGATTGCACACAGGGAATCGGGTCCCCTGCTGTTGAAAAAAAACTGAGCCACCTCTCCAATTTGAGCAGGAGCTGTCCGACTAATACCAGTGGACAATCCACTGTTTCTGTCCATTGGCTCAGGAAGAACAGGCAGTTCTCGAACCTAAAACGAACATACATACCCTTGCTGTATACTTCCCGCCTGAGATAATTATTGATGGTTTTATGCCAAGTGTCTTCCATACACAGTATGGACCATCAAGGAAACTGTCTTGGGGAGCACCAATTACCATAGACTTTTGACCCCTAGAACCCCTCAGTGTCTCTACCCATAACTTTTCCACATTTTAAACAGAACCACATATAAAAGGACAGCAAAATAATTACTGCAGACTGCAGCACATTGACCATAGATCTCTTCTCAATCTGGGCTGAATCACACTACCTTCAGTTTGCAGTTCCTCCTCCCTTCAGTTCGCAGTTCCTCCTTTTGTAAATGGACTACAATAGACAGCCTGCCTGAGAAAAACTGATACAATTAGATGAAACAGGAATGTGGTGGTCACTACTGAGCCATGGCTCAAAGGACAACAACGCCACACTGATTAATTTTTTAAACCATCTGCATGCGCACTAATTACCATTGCCTGATATACACAAGTTTTTACGGCTTTACAGCAAACAAACTGCTTTTACGGGAACCAGTGTTGATAAAGCTCCATGATAAAACCTCAAGGTCAGTGAGAAGAAAGGAACACTTTCCATCCCCTCTGGGCTATGAGACGCGCATCTGCCGGGTAATCGGAGCCCCAAATGGAGCCAACCACAGGGTCCCCCTGCACAGTCAGTGTGATGGATTTTAATGCAGGGAAATTGAAAAAATGAAGAGGAATCCCCCTCAGCGCATCGATACGAGGTCAGTACTGTGCCATTGTGACTCACAGAGAAGTACATAACTCTGATTTACGCTTCTGTGTCAAACGCTGAAGTATTGCTGGAAAAGTTGGCAGAAGGACAATGATGGAAAACAACTATGCCTCAAAAACCAATGCTAAAATCAATGGCCATTGTCTATTTTTAAGGGAAATGTCTTCCTGACACACATTACCAAAAATATTTACAATTTAGCAGAGAAATTAAAGGGTCTGAATGATATGAAGTATTTTACAAATAGTTGGTCATAATCAACCAACCGCCAGGAAACTAAAAATCTGATGGTTTGTCTGTTCAGCACCCACTGACACATCAGCCCCTAATAAAACGGCCTATCTCACAAAACACCACATTATTAAAAGCAATCAGTTAAGTAAGATAAAAATCTAAAGAAAATTAATTGCCTTCTACTAGGAAGTGACAAAACATACTTAAATAGACTTTGGATTACCTGGTTTTTTTTTAAGTTTTGCACAACTTGACTGTAACCTCCTGACATGAGGTTACAGCAGTGTCAATTACAACCACGGTACTGCACAGTGGAGCATGACCACCCTCTAGTGATGTGTTGAAGCATTGCGGGACCATAAGGAGTATGGGTCTTACCGAACAGCGTGAGCTTGAGTATCCTGCTGCACTGGATGGCAAAGGAGAGGTCAGAGCTGTCAAAAATGGTGATGAGGTCATCATCTGCAGAGAAAGGGTTAGGAAAAAACAAAAGGGGAAATACAGGAACGGTCACACCTAGAGAAATTCCTCCCGCTAGCCTGACTCGCCGTTCAGTCTTCTTATTTATGTCACCTCCTCCCTTTGCCTTTTAGCCTCTGAGGCCATTATGTGCTCACCAGCACCTGGATTCAACAAACAACGCCACCAACATGCAATACACAAACATCAAATTTATCAAAGGTCAGGGGATCTCCTTTCTCTACTGCATTTTCATTACTGCACTTTATATTTCCGATCAACATAATAAATACATCTTAAAAACGTATGAAGTTTCCCAGAAATGCCACTGGGTCATTAAAAGTTTGGCGATGTTTTTCAATATAGTGTCCAACTACAAAAACAACAGGCAACCACAAAATGATTCTAACTGGTTCCAGGCGTCAAGCCTCAAAAAAGAAAAAAGTCAATTTTAAAGAAAGTCATAAATAACTATGGTAGCATGATGGTAACAATTACAATTAAGATCTGTTCACTAATCTGTGAAAATCAATTAAATTTTCAGAGTTTCAGTGTTAGTTTTGAAAATGTGATACCAAGTAGAGCTTTTTCATAATTTGATGTAAAAGAAATCGCATTAACACCTCAATAGAAGGAAAATCTGCATGTACCAGGTTGTTTAACAACTCCCCTATGCCAAGTAGCACGCTTCTGCACCTTCAAAAAACGCAACTTTTAAGAAAAAAGAAATTGTACTAAAGTAATTTCTAATGTTTAACCGGCATGTAAAAAAAGAAAAAAAAAGAAAAGAAAAAAGTTTTACTCCAAAACAGTAACAGGAATATAATGCAATTACACCTTAACAATATAGCAATAACATAAAGGGTAGGTGTTGACAAGCACCAAACTGCATGCTCTAAATATCTGATAGTAGTTTTGAAGCCATATCATTCAATCCCCTTTTACCAAGAACCCCGTGTTCATCTCGATAGCTTCAAACCAGCCCGTTCCTACTCCCTACTGTTTGCTGCCTCACCTCCAGAGTACGGAGCGGTTTCACACCCACCTTCGTCCTTGTACTTGATGGTGACCTCGTCGGAGCTCTGCAGCTTCCCCCGGAAGACGCGTTGCATCATCAGCAGCAGCTCGTCGTAGGTGATGTCCTCGTTGTGGATGGGGATGCGGCGGATGTCATCGCCCAGTTGGGCCTTGATGATCAGCTTCCCGCTCAGGTCCAGCTGCCCGTTCATGGCGCTCCCCGCCCTTGTCCGACAGCTGCGGGAAAACAGTATGTGCTGTAGGTCATGTAGCACAGAGGCGGCACGCGCTACAGGGCGCGTAGCACAGAGATGGCACGCGCTACAGGGCGCGTAGCACAGAGGCGGACACAGACGAGTACATGTACTGACGTACATGAAGGCACAGTCATTTGAACCCTTGGAACAGCACTCCACTAAATTTGCTGAAAGTCTCAGACAAATAAATATTTGTTGGCATCGGACTCTCAAAAAATAATTATATGAATTAAATATATTCCGTATAAATGCCAGAAACAACATAAATCTACATCGTTTCATACAATTTTTCATGTTATTTAACACTGAAACAAACAAGAGGTTCCCATAATGACGGATATTATTAGTCATTCAGATAAAGGTTGATCTGACATAATCAGTATTGAACTGACTTAATAGCCTCCACTTCATTTAATACAGTACTTTACATACAATGATTTTATCAAGTCTCTTACCTAAATCTAGTCATTAATTCATGATTGAGCTTTGCAATGATGCACATTGCTAACAGGAAAATTATCTTGCCTCAGTCTCGTCACACTTAACTGAGCTAGACAATGCTATCAGGAAAACTAAGATTTCACTTTAAAGTCTAAAGTACAATGGTAAATGGATGAGTTGGCAAGAGTTTTCAACATCCTCTGCAAAGTTATCAAAGGGATAAAGAACAGAATAAAATAAATCACTACGCAAGCATGTATTTTTTAGAAAAATAAAATTTTATATATTTTTTGATTAGCATTCATAATCGCGCATATTATTATTGATTGCCTTAGAGCTGCATAAACAGTACCACATGACATATCACTAGTCAGAGAGCTTTGGAACAAGGAAGCCTGCTGTGACCACCATGCCTGGTTACCATGTCATGTTCCTTCAGCAAAATGTCTGCACACATGACACAGGAAATTTTATAAACGGACTGCTTTGATCCGTTACAATTGATAGAATATTTAAGACAAAACATGGAGTAAAAAAGGAGTGTAAACCAGGGAGGAAGTGGAACTGCTCTCAGCAGCAGCAGCAGCTAAATCGTGAAAGGAATTCAATCTTTAAAATTCCTCTGAGTTGTCACTAGGCTTTTCCCTCAGCATTTTTTTCTAAAACGGATTTGCACCAGCGTAGTACCCATGCTCTGTTACAAGGGTAAAACTTAATTCCATCAATGAATTAAATGTGGAACTGTTTTTAGTTTTTTTACACACACATATACATATATATATACATACACACACACATAACTGTACCGATTTGCCATGCGCAAGTCATAATTGAATCATAATTGAATCACCTGGGTAAAGAGCTTTCACAGGATGATCAGATTTGACTCAATTCGAAAACCAAATAACAGTCAATTTAAATGTTGCCCATCCAACAGGTGAGTTCTATTTGACAGCAGAATAAACGTTGCTGAATCTACGTTGACGCTCTGCCATCCAGTGCACTAAAAGACTTTCTCAAATAAACTTCTAAACCGGAAAACGTGGACAGCCACTCAAAATACAAACGAGATTCGATACAAGAGTGCATTTAAAAGTAATTATGCAACGTCGTAGTACGGTGTGAATTTTAAACCACTGCACTAGCTTGGAAATCAGCGTCAACTACGTTAGTAAAGTCACTACCTAGAAAATAGTGACTGATAACAGTAGAAACAGAATAATTTTGACTCAGTTATCACCGTAAAATATTAGATCAATACCAGCTAGGACACTGGTTTATTGTTTTAATTTTATTTTCCGGCCGCTATCTATATGTTGACTGCATACGCCTTTCTATATCGAAATAACAAAATTATATTGTTTCCTTAAAGCAGTTTTTTTAAATAATGAAAATAAAAGCCACTCGTATATTAGAGATCCCCTGAGTTAAACAGGTCAAATAAGACATATTTAGGTAACCTACATTATTAGCGTTGTTCAAAAAGGCCTTTAGGAAAAGCCCCTTGTCACTAGCGGACGTACGCGCTTGCCAAAAGGACACCCTCCAAATGGACCCGTAGAGATGCTTCGCAAACAAGCTAAGATTAAATAAATGGACTTCCTGCGAAAAAGTGATCCAACGCAATTACTTACTTACCGGCGGCACGTAATCAAAGTTTAACAGCTCTATAACTAATAATTTAACATCTAATTATGACAGCGATGAAAAGTTGTGATTTTGTAACATTTAATTGAGTGTGAAACAGACTATACAATAGCGCGATTAGACGTTATATCTAACCCTGCATTTCATCCTCAGAGGTAATGTTAGCAAACTAGCCATCTCTTGTACATAGCTGTCAGCGTAACACTATACTTTTCCATTAATATCAAATGCCTAAATCTGGACTCACTTTTGAACAAAGTAGATTTTACTTACATTTCACAGAATCTCGAAGAGGTTCTTGTTGTTAAAATAGGGCACTGTCAGCCAAGTCTTAAAACCAGGAAGTCTTTCCTTTCTACCCGAACGTGGCAAAAAGCGTCGCGCAGCCGCACTAACCGAGGGGACCTCAACCGCCTGCACAAGTCACACTGCCTGAACGTTTTAGAAGACGTATAACCGTGACTGCGTTGCAATGTCGGAAACAGAAATGTCGAATACGTTTGTATTATTTTATAATAAAAATATTTTATAGATTTAAAAAAAAACAACAACCCTAGACTGGTCAATGTATATAATAACGTTGACGTCATTTGTAACCAACCCTGATGAAAAGGCACTTAGTCCCTTTTGGAGAATTGTTAGATCATTTGTCGAATGTATGACTAAGTAAACCTCGAGGATATGTCTCCAAGTAAAGCAGCAGTCAAGCAAATGCAAAATTCAGGTTTGCTGGCTGCCAAGTTAAATAATTGTTAAAGAAGAAATAAAACCACAAAAAATAAAAACGAACGTGGTCTATTTCTATATACGTGGTTTAGTTAGCTAACACTAGCTAACTGCGCTGTTATCATGGTTCACAGGTGAAGATCAGTAGGGTTAGGGATTTTTGGTTTATTAGATGTGTGCACATATATTTTGCCACTGGAGGTTTGTGTAGCTTTGAGTAGAAATCATATCGTGTCGTCTGCACCTGCGGTCATTGTGAAATAACCATCGCAACTATTTTATGTACAGATATATTGACCGCAGGTGCAGATGACACGATAGGATTTAATCTATATGACACTACTATTTAAAATTTGTGTTATTGGGCACCGATGTTTAAAGGCAAAATGAAATGCATTTAACAGATCATGAAAATGAGAGAGATAAATATATTTTCTTGAATACTGTCTTCCTACATTTGGGTAATATAACATGCAGGTTTTAGATTTTTTTAACATGCAGTGTTCGATTTGGGTACAAATTCAAGGATTACAGTAGGTCTGTTTTTAACTGTAATTCCGTATCTTTCTTTTAAAATATGGTCATGTCCTCTCCGGATAGGTCTCCAGAGGTCGCTATCCCCTAAATGTTAGTTTGATCTTCCGTAAACTATTATACACTGAATTTTCTAAAGTGAAATTTGGTTGGTCTGGCGATTACGGTGGTTGATACTTATTTGTATACTAATTTTTTTTTTTTTGATGAATTTATGATGGAGACACGTATTGCGAGCGTTCAGTGAGACAAAAAATGAAAAAATAAATAAAAGTAACACTGCTTTTACAAAATGCGTTTTTTCTTGAAATGCACTTCGTTCCAAGACCAATGTCTTTGCAGATTTCTTAGCCCTAACCTCAATGTATTTTCTCCATTTCGGGCGTTTTAAAGCAATGGGGAGTTGTGTCTGGCTCCTGGCATCTTAATCTTCCTCTGTTTGATCAGTACGCACTGGCAGCCTGTGAATAAGTATTAGGTCAGACATATTATGTCAGCTTTTGTGCCAGATGAAGGAAATGTGAATATAAATGGCTGGCTGTTGGTGACAGCGATTCCATTTTGACTGCAAAATTCTATCCCAAATGAAGTAGATTATGTTTATTAGGTGGCCGGCGGTGATTGCAGACTCAGATTTTCACAGATTTACTCAGATTAGAAATTTTTAAAAGTTTAGATTTAGTCCCTGCCTTTGTTGCATATATATATATATATGTGTGTGTACAAAATTTGACACACTTGCTTTCATGTCTGTTTTGTAGTCTGCATAACAAAAGGCCTTGATGATAGTCCCCGTCCCTGCTGAAGAGCTAATGCTAGTTAGATGTTATGATTATTATGCGGCCTATAGGTCATTGTATTCCATTTTCACTGATTTCTTGCATCCAAAATTTTTGCCTGCTGATTTTGTAGGTCTTTTTGGACCTGGTAAACTGGTCCTCAGAGATTGGTCCTTTTTTTCTTTAGCTATTCAACTACCTTGTGTGGTTTTACTGATCAACTGATGGTTTGTTACATGAATGATTGTCTCAGGAAACTGCTTTACAATCTGTACAATCTCAGTTGATATTTTTAAAACATGGAGAAAATTTGTGGCATTGGATATAATCTATCCATTGCCAGTTGAATGAGTTTTATGTTGTAAGTTTTTTGCTTGTTTTCAAGTTTGTTGGGGGTTTTTTTAACCACATTTCTCCATTGTGCCACGTGGCTTTTTTTATCCTCAATGTGTTTTCTGAAACAGATCATTTATGATTTCTTTAAAATGTATTCATGTTTAAATTTCTATAGCAGTAATAGTCTGTCATGGTTTTTCTTTTTCTTGTTATTTTTTTTTTGGGGGGGGGGGTAAATTTAAAACAATATTAAATATAAAAGCTATTAACTTATCTCACAGGGTTATAAATATGTAGCACCATTGTCAGATCAAAACAGATATATGGAGATATATATTTAGCACATATACAAATCCAGCCAATCAGTAGTCCCACAAATAAATCTCAGCAATGGATACTGAAAGCCATATTTTGAACATGTAATTATGCTAAATTCTGTGGCTGAGTCGCGGGATGAGGTGCTGGGGGTGCGCCAAGTGTTTTTTGTTTTTGTTATCTACGTTGTTCTGTGGGGTCTATCGAACACTGCTCTCAAACCATTCTCGCCTCTTAGTAAAGGAAGCTTAGTGGCTGTTCACACTCTCCTGCCCATGTGTACTCTATTTAATATTTTTCCATCACTCGTGTAGAATTTTCTGACTGAGAAAACCGTTGTATTATATATACAGGTCTTTTAACGCAGTTTAATGAGTCACTCCGGCTGAGTTTGTGAAATCTATGAAATGTCATCAACGGATGTATTAATCGCTCTTCAAGTACAAAAATATGACAACCTAGTCGTTTATTTATCTACTTTTATTACAGTTAGTCTGTTTGATTTGGTATTGACCACATAACTTAAAATAACTTAAAAAAAACAATTCAAGGTTTTGAATTCAGGTCTAGCTATCTGTGATGAAAACTCTAACTGTGACATTCATAACTCTCATTTCCTTATTTCTTTGATACACTATACTTTTAAATGTATAAATATATAAAGCAATGATGATGCTATTTGAGTTAAAAACAATGTTCTGATTTATAATATCAGAACAGCAGTTCTGGGTAAAAAAAACAAAAAACAATGAAAATTGAATACTCAGCCCTCTCAACTATTACTTAACAGTTGATTAGGAAATTATTATATAAAATTAACAGCGTTTCCACACAAGAACACTAGTGTCATTCAGCACTGCACAAGACAATGGAGCACGAGACAATGGATTCTGATTAGACATTCTAAACTCACAGAACTAATTTTAACTTCTATCTCTCATGTTTAAAATTCACAGATGGGCTTGTCAGCAAAATCAAACAGACTAAGAAACAAAGCTCCCAATATTTATGGATAAAAAATATTATTTAGAATCCTTCCAACTGCTTATGAACTGCTTCATCCTATGTGTATCCATTTGCAATTTTAGAATTCATATGTGTTATGTACGAATTCTGAGTCAATCAAATTCTAAAAATTAGAAATCAAAAATTGTTACCTGACCTTTTGGACACTTTCCTCAAAAATATATATTTCCTTATTCCAATGATCGGGTTATGCACATTTGTATACAGATCAATGCAATACAAGATTCTATTTATAATTACAATTAGATCATTTTCATAGTTTTCAAACTTTGTCTACATCATTTTCGGCCAGCTGCCATTTTTATACAAAAGTGTTCATATGTAGACAGAACAATCTGTGGTTCATGAAAATGTTAAATTAAATAATACATTTATGATCGTCAAAATGATTTCTATTTGAAGTGTAAAATTTGACAAAATGTGACAGATTAGTTTTGTATTATGAATATACACCTAAACTGAAAGATTACATTTTAACATAATTATAATGATTATGCCTTGTTTTGTTACTTTTGGTACACATGAGATTATAACCTTGTGTCCAGTACCAAGGAAATAAAAAAACTGCATATACTGCATGTAACTGTCACACATACCTAGGAGCTGGCCCAAACAGTCCAATTGTCACTTTAATTCAACAGTATAATACATTAAAATAAAAGAAAATCTATAAATGTATACATTTGATTTATATTCTTGTTTTTATTTTATTTTTTACATTGGGTATAATAAGTATCCAGAGAAAGATGAGTGAACATATTGGCCAGCATAAAGTCCTGCTGCCTGGTCCAATGGAAGCTGGATGTACACTGTGTCCCCAGGTTGTAAGGGGAGCACGGCACTCCCTGAGGCCTGATCCAGGAAACTCTTTTTGTACTCATCATATGTGTACATCACAGGCTCATTGTTCCTGAACAGAGCCACCCAAACATTGGCACCTTTGCAGTGGACGTGGTAAGCAAAGTAATAAATTCCAGGAATATCGCAGGTGAAGACACCGGTCTGTGGGTTGTAGTTCTGGCGGCCATTGTACAGGAGCTTGTCAAACACTACTGGAGTACCCACAGGGGGAAATGGAGTGGTCAACTGAGCTGTGAATGCAGGCATCTCTAAGCCGTTGCCGCCCATCATGTCCCCTCCATGTTTCCCCTTCTTGTAACCTCCAGGTGGAGTCTTGATACCATCCAAACCTGGGCCCATTTCAGGTAGAATTTGTCCAATGCCAGGGGGCTGGGCAGGAGGTCCAGGGGGGCCAGGAGGCCCAGGCTGACCTGGCTGACCAGGTAGCCCAGGGGGGCCACTAGGACCAGGTTTTCCAGGGGGTCCAAGAGGACCTTGAATCCCAGGTTTTCCTTCACCAGGAAAGCCAGGCTGGCCAGGTAGCCCCAGATCACCTTTGGGTCCTGGAAGCCCAGGAGGCCCGAGTGGCCCACCGGGGCCCATAATGCCAGGAATGCCTTTTGGGCCTTGGAGACCTTGCTCACCTGGCAGTCCTCCTTCTCCCTTTGGGCCAGGCATTCCAGGAGCTCCAGGCAGACCTGGAAGTCCTTTGTGTCCATTTTCCCCTTTTGGGCCCAGGGGCCCAGGTAGACCACGTGGACCTGGTTGTCCACCCTCCCCAGGAAACCCAGGTTGTCCTGGAAGGCCTGGAGGCCCTGGCTCTCCATTAGGCCCTGCTTGCCCTTGTGGCCCTCCAGCACCACCCTCACCTTTCGGACCAGGGAAGCCAAGACCACCAGGTGGCCCCATTGGGCCTGGCAGTCCGGGTGGCCCAATGGGCCCTGGCGAGCCAATCATTCCAGGAAGTCCACCATGACCTTTGTCACCCTTTGGACCTGGGCCTCCAGGCAAACCACCAAGCCCTTTGTCACCTTTTGGTCCAGGGTATCCTGGTTTACCAAATCCAGGTAAGCCAGGGCCCCCAGGTAATCCTGGCTGACCTGGTTCTCCCTTTCCTCCAGGGAAACCTGGTTGTCCTGGTAACCCATCATGGCCTGGTTTGCCAATGCCTGGTAGTCCCGGTGGCCCTGGCTGTCCTTCCTCACCCGGAGGTCCTGCAAGCCCTGGTTCTCCAGGAGGGCCTGGTTTTCCCTGTCCACCTGGGGCCCCTGGAAGCCCATTTATACCTGGTTTACCTATTCCTGGGAGTCCTCCCTGACCTGGTGGCCCTGAAAGTCCAGCAGGTCCCTTAAGACCTGGCAGTCCTGGTAGGCCAATTCCTTTGTCACCTTTGGGACCAGGTAAACCAGGTAGTCCAGGTTGGCCCTTGTGGCCTGGCTCCCCTTTGGGACCAGGCTGACCTGGTAACCCTTGGCCTCCAGGTTTTCCAATTCCTGGCAGCCCTGGGGGGCCAGGAAGGCCCTGTTGACCTGGCATTCCCATTTGGCCCTCTCCTCCTCCAGGACCCAGTTCACCCTTTGGTCCTGGGAGCCCCAGTCCTCCTGGTTTACCTGGCATTCCTGGCATACCTGGTTTACCCACACCTGGGTACCCTGGTGGACCAGGGGGGCCTGGTTTTCCTGGGGGCCCTGGCACACTATGGCCCGGCAAACCTGGAGGACCCTGTGCTCCTGGGGGCCCTTGTGGGCCAATTTCTCCCGGGACACCCTTCTCACCTCTAGGAATAGTTTCACCTGTGGTGGACAAAATCCAAATTAGAAAAAAAAAGTGTTCAAGCATGTATTTTAATGAAATTTTTGCTATTAAAATTCAGTAGTTTTAAACACAACCACTATTAAAAATGCTTGTAAATTCCTTTGAAGGCTTTAGTTAGGGCACTTGAACGGCTTGATGATTTTGATTATTTTATTTTTTAGTTTAAAATTTAGTCACAATTAAAGTCCATAGAAAACAAACTTTGCCTCTACCACCATAGCTAGTGTTGGTAAATGAACTTGCATCCCAGCAGGTCCTGTGTTGGTAGATCGGTTTTCTTATCCTGCCACATACGTATATGACAACCTCCGCTACTAATCACCTGGGGATAAATAAAACTTTACTATCTCCTATCTATATACTTTGTTATTCCTCACTGTGCTACACAACAGGATCCATGACTCCTAACAGTGGTTAATAAGTATGCACTTTTGGAATGTGTTTCCACAGACATGGCTTAAAAACCAAGACAAGAAAAATATCCTCAGTTGTCCCCTTCTATTTCTAATACTTTCCCTCCACTGTCTGAATGGTCTCGAAAGATTAAAAAATCACTTTCCCCAAGTGCATTCAATCTCAATAGTTGAAAGTCAATCCCAGTACACCAATAGAAGTTATAGTGTGTGTTTTTTTAAAACCAATTTATGGTAAAATGGCTACCCAGGTGAAAATTATAAAAGGAAATTTCAGATTAGACTTTATAAATCTTTATAAATCCTATAATGAACCCTTTCATGTCCACTATTCTTGGCTAGTTAAGCAGGAAACAACTCAGTCTCTACCTTTTGACTATAAAAAAAAGTGGTTAATTAACAATAAAATTTGGAGAGAAAATTATCTCCATTAAACATAAAACTTTAAACCAGGCATAAGCCTGGATCACTGCATTTCTTCATTCAAGCCTTTGACCTCACCTTTGTAAAAGAAAAGTGAGGGTAAATTATTTCATAACTCAAAGTGTAATCTTTATTATTCTCAAGAAGTGTGAGTTTGGATAGTTAAATGTGAATATTGAGATATTATGTTCTTAGATGCATCACCAAGTACCTGTGTTTGGGGCTTCTAAACTACATGTTTTAGTTGTAGACTAATGAATCAGAACCTGGTACTATTAACACGGTACCTACATATGCAGCATCTGGTGTCTGTGTTTGTGCGTGCGTGTGTGTGTGATAAGTCTCACCTTTGCCCTCCTTACGTGGCATTTCCTTGCCCATGTGCAAGGGCATTTGAGGAAGCTCCTTCCTGTACTGCGGCATCATGGGCATTTCTTTCCCATACTGCATGTGCGGAATCTCCTTGCCAAGGTATTGTTGTGAGGGCAACCCCTCTTTGCCCAGGGGCACGTGAGGTAACTGTGGCATGGGCTGGTGCTGCTGTGGTAGCTGCTTGTGCCCATAATATGCCCCTCCCTGAACCTGGCACAGCAGTACCAGCTGGATGGCCACCCCTAGTAGAAAAGAGGGGATGGGCATGGCCATGATCTGAGGAAAGAGAGAGAGAGAGAGAGAGAGAGAGAGAGAGAGAGAGAGAGAGAGAGAGAGAGAGAGAGAGAGAGAGAGA
>JAOVYW010000064.1:528939-541329 GCA_025775045.1 Hiodon tergisus | reverse complement strand
CCCCGAGGCGACCCAGACCAGACACAATGGCCTGTCGCAGCCGATAACGCATCAATGGAGCCATTTTAGTCCTGTTTACACTGATGGTTCTTTTTATAGCCAGTATGTTTTCCGTTATCGCCTCGTTTTCGGAATCGATAAATGGCAGGGAACACATTTGCTTTATCACTTTGAGCTGCTAGGCTGATTCATGTGCGCGCCAGCTTGTGCTTTAACTGTTGGCATCTCATTTTCAGAAGTCTGGCTCTCTCACCGGGGTGCCCATCTCAGGGGTGAGTGTCGCCTGTAAAACAACCATCCATGTCCTGTAGCACACTAAACGGACACACACTTTTGGGTACCTTACTGCCCTTGGCCATAGGGGTGGGGAGGGACATGGCTAGAAGGGCCTGGGATTGATTCTCATTTAGGATGCTGCTGCAGTTGTTGTGGCGCTGGGACTGGTTTTCTGAAGGTTTTGGTCTATTAGTATAATGGGGTTTGTGGAGAAACTGTCTATTTTTAATATAGTTGGTTGGTTTTTAACAAGCAGCATTGGCTGTGGACCTATAGAAGATTAAAACTCTGGAAGTGCACTTGTGTTGCAGTGTTTGGGGGATCAGTCTGCAGCTCTTGTTGGACAGATGTGCTTCCAGGAGGGGCAAGCCAAGAACACGTGAGTTCGCTGACCCCGTCCCCTGCACCAGTTCATGTGGCTTGTTTCACACGTTCGTGTCATTCAGTACACGGCACGTCTGGGGACTGGCTAACGTTTCACTGGTCTTTGGGTCTCCCTCTCCAGGTATGGGACCGGCTGCTTTCTTCTGAGGAGCACTGGCTCAAAGGTGCACCACTGAATTCAACTCGCAAATGAATGTGGTGTTCAACATCTGCACATTTTAAGTTAAATCACAAACCCTGTAAATAAGAATTTGTTTTGGGCCATCCAAAAACGAGATGAGAATGTGTTTACATTATTGAGCCTCGTGTTGAGTCGTCTTCTCGTTGTCGCTGTACTGCTGGATCGTGTACTTGCGCAGATCTAAACCGCCTTTTGTACTCCTGGTTCTGCAGCCTGTGATGTCCGACCACGGCCTACTGACAACGGTGGCTTACAAGCTAGGCAGGGACACGCCTGCCTGCTACGCACTGGAGGTAATATTAGCCATACAAGTTTTCACGCACCTTTAAGGTCTGTGGCTGATCCGTTTGTCCACTTTCGTCCTCATGGCTAGTGTCCAGAGGTGCTCCACAGGGGTCACGTTATTGCTATAGCAGCGGAGTGCAGTGAATTTCAATAGTGTGATGAGATCCTCCGATTGGTCGGTCTGTTCTGGTGTTGATCTGTGATTGGCTTGTCTCCCAGGGCTCTGTAGCCATAGCTGGAGCAGTGGTCCAGTGGCTAAAGGACAACCTTGGAATTATTCAGTCCTCTACTGAATTAGGTGAGAGCCGCTTTTCGTCAATCCACTTCATGAACCGATCATTTACTGTGGTTTTTACTAGATTTTTTTTATAGCAGATGAGTAAAGGGTCTAATTGAAATCAGGACTCTGAGGAATTCAGTTTGTGGTGTAAACATTGATCTTTTAAAGTCTTTCCTTTTGAATGAAGTTTTGCCCTCGTCACTTCCACAGAGAAACTAGCAGCTTCGGTTGGCACGTCCTATGGCTGCTACTTTGTGCCAGCCTTCTCTGGCTTGTACGCCCCCTACTGGGAGCCCAGTGCCCGAGGGTGAGCTGTCCCAGTTATGCCTCTACCATTCAGCCCAGAAATCTGATGTTTGAATCCACTATCCCATAAAGTCTCAATTGTTCACCCTCCTTCATGAAGATGTCGCTGTGTGTGAAACCTTCATAACCGGCCCTCTCTTCCTCAGCATCATCTGTGGACTGACGCAGTTCACCAACAAGAGTCACCTCGCTTTCGCCGCCCTGGAGGCCGTCTGCTTCCAGACACGAGAGGCAAGAGCCGCAATTGCTCTGCTGAGAATGTATTGCTGCAGTCACCGTACATAAAAATATGTCCTAGGTGAGGAAGTGTAATTGAGGAGATGGTGGGGTCTGTTTTCAGATCCTGGATGCGATGAACCAGGACAGTGGCATTCCCCTCAGCCAGCTGCAGGTGGACGGGGGCATGACCTCCAACAGGCTGCTGATGCAGCTGCAGGCCGACATACTCTGCATCCCTGTGGGTAAGAGACGCGCGCTTCCCTCTGGTGTTTGAGGCCTAGGGTGTCTGCACGTGTGACCGTTAGCTTTCGAGTACATCAAAAACCTTGGTAGAGAAAACGCCTGCAGTCTGGTGGTCCTTATGGTGTGTGTCAGTGGTGCAGTACTGACCTGTGCTTTGTCGGTGCTGCAGTGAAGCCCTCCATGCCGGAGACCACCGCCCTTGGGGCTGCCATGGCTGCGGGGGCAGCCGAAGGGGTCAGTGTTTGGAGTCTGAAACCAGAGGATCTCACAGCGGTCACCTCTGAGAAATTTGAGCCACAAATAAACCGTGAAGGTAAATGGTTTCTCTGAGCGTTTCCTAGCTGTAGGGATTAGTCTACACTTTGACTGAACTTAATTCAGCATGATGCAATGAAGCGTGTAAAAATCTTACTTATTCTCAGTATGGCATCGGATGGCTAACCCTTTTAACATGGACAAACTGATCTAAGAAAGAGCCAGAAGTTTGTGTAGCTGACCCTACGAAACGATTATATCTACGACCAATTTTTGACTTGTAATGCTTTTTCCCTCTGCAGTGTTCTCTTCTATAAGGACTTGGCTGGCTAAAGTTAATGCTTATCAGGGGAATGCTTGTATTAACTAAACCTTGAGACTTGCGTAATATTGCTTTAGTGTTCAAAATTAAAACTCCATGCTTAATTTTATTAGTAAATTTGTGCTACATGCGAAACTGTGGGCCAACAGAAGCGCACTGAACACTGATTATCACTTAGTAATATGTAAGTGTAGGTTATTTGGATCAGGTTGTGCCTGCAAGACTGTTGGATATTAATGGCAGCTGAAGAGTTCAGGACCGTGGCGTACAACAGTGTGCAGTCCCATTAAGAGGAGGATTGGCGGTGGCGATCTGCAGGAAAAGCCTGGCGTTGGTTCTGCGTTTCACCCTCTTCTCCATTTCTGTCTCCGTTTGGCTGCCAGAGAGCGAGTACCGCTACGTGCGCTGGAAGAAAGCCGTGCAGAAGGCCATGAACTGGGAGGTCGCCGAGCCCGTCTTTAACGGAAACGGTACGCTGCGCTGCTTCTCACCTCTCTCTCTCTCTCTCCGCACACACGCTGTGTAGCACACGCGCCGGGATCATCCCATTACAGCCACGTTCTACACAGTTCTGTATCAGACATCCACGTCACACAGTGGTAACTGTTGTCCTTGAGCTGTGGTTTAGTCTTGTTCTCTTTAACCATTTAAGAGGATTTGATACAATGTGTTACTCATTTATGTGCATCAGAACGATTATTTACAATGTTGTGCATGTGGCAGTGACGCGGGGTGGGTGGTTTTGAGA
Organism: Hiodon tergisus; assembly: GCA_025775045.1. Classification (NCBI taxonomy): domain Eukaryota; kingdom Metazoa; phylum Chordata; class Actinopteri; order Hiodontiformes; family Hiodontidae; genus Hiodon; species Hiodon tergisus. The sequence goes on along the minus strand of JAOVYW010000064.1, from coordinate 537,830 downwards.
TTATAATGTCCTCAGTGACCATTGTTCTGTCTTCCTCAAAAATAAATCTCTGGCAATCTTTGGAGGTTACGTTGCTATAATTACCCAGCCAGTTGATAAGATTTGTGAGTTCAAAACCCAATGATCTGTTTTGGGGGGTGGGGGGGGTCGGTTGCACACCTGTTTCACCTGCAAATGGGTGCACCGTTGACCCATTCTGTGTTGCTACAGGCTGGAAGTTGAATGGGACCCCTAATGAGCCTCCCCTCAACACCCCTAAGGTTTTGGAGTTGACCCGTTAAGGTCTTGTATGCGTGTTTTTGTTCAGTCGCATCTTTCACGGCGCATGAATAGTTCCAGTTGTGCGTTTGTTTGATTGGATGACTTTGACTGTCCAGAGGGACTCAATTTCACTAGGGTTCAACTGAGGGTGCTGTCTTGGAGAAAAGGGGGGGGGGGACATTTCTCTGGAACCTTCCACGATGGCTGCTGGCGTATTGTGCCAGGAGTTGCATTGGAAGTCTGTAGGTGTTTGCTAACTAACTGGCCCCTCCCCCCAGTCACGGCTCACATGACGGCTGTTGTGTGTCAAACCCTGTGCTTATGTGTGCCTCATGTCTTTCTCTCCTCCTCCTTGCATGGTTGGGACTTGCTTTCTGGACGGCCTGCAGGTGAAACTAGCCTCTTCAGTAGCGTTCCCCTGGGCTTTTACATTCTGGGTAGCATGTTTATGTTAATCGGAGCAAAATACATTGCAGGTCAGTCTCTGTCTGTGTCTGTCTGTCTGGTATGAAAAAGAATTAAGAACCGCTCCCCCCCCCCCCCATAACTTGTGCTAATGCATCTCAGCTTGTCGCTCCTACCACCACACGACGGAGGGGGGAGGAAGCATGATTAGTTGACTTCGAGCCAACAACCCCTTTTCTCCTCTGCAGGCTTACACAGTCCGCATGAGGGGTTCCGCACTGATGTCGTTGCTTTACGACTATAACCGTATCGCATTCCCCTATAAATTTTTTTGTTGAACTGCTAAAACAGACCTGTGCTTAAAGCTTGATCCATGATGCCAATATTCTCATTTCTAAGAATTTTTTTGGTTAAATCATGTGTGCCCCTCCTATTCTTGCACCCTAAATTCTGAGCAGTGACAATATTCAACTTGCCATGCTAATTATTTTTTGCGTCGACGTTACCTGTGTTTGGTTCCATCTGGTGGTATAAACATAAATGACACCTAAAGGCTGAAACGTTTAAAGCGTTTTTAATCCAAAAAAATACAGGTACTCTTCTTCACTTAACATTTTATATTTGTATGACCCCCATTGACACATTTTACTGATGTCAAGATTTCCAGGCCTGTAAACCAACTGCAGAAATCCAAATCCACCAAAGAACCAAAAACAAACAATTAGTACTGTTAATCGTTGATTGAATCTGCCTTTAAATTGATTTTAATGGCATGCAGCGATTGTGATCTGTGGCTGTTTTGTGGAAGATGTTTTTAATTCTGCTGCCGTGCTGCATCCCAGGTGATCACTGCTTAAAAAATTCTTTTTTGGTCTCTCTCTCCCTGAAACAGGCTGCCACAAATAGATCCTAACCCAAGCTGCACTGCTGTAGAAGAGGGATCCTGTATGCTCCTGATCACAAGTCCAGCTTCCTCTGGGCCCATGCATCCTTGAAAAATATACTCAATTTGGTTAATTGCTGGTGCTCTGTGGCATCACCTGCAAAACAAAATGTGCCCCGCTACTGGAGTGTACCGTATGGCTAAAAAGCTATCCTGCTGGGGAAAATCGCATCTCCCTCGGGTAAAGGCAGAGTTACGTCTGTCGACTTGTTGAAAGACAATTTTGCTGCACATTTCACAGATCTCAGATCTTTGAGATGATATTCATGATCTGTCTTGGTACTGATTTAAAGTGTGATGAGCCGGAAAGAGGCTCCATATGAATTTCATGTTTTATCCTGTCTGTACTGTTTATGTGAAATGTTCCTCTTTATTGCCACTGTCTGTTGATTTGAAGACCATTTAGCAGTTTAGGCAAATGGAGGGGGTTTGGTGTCAACATTGAGACACCTACAGTTCACCAATTTGCATTGCCTGTTTGCTAAAATTAAATGTTTTAGCAAATAGCCATTAATTCAGATTGAATGTTATTTAAATGCAAATAAACGTCATGGTAAGCAACACAATTTCCGTGGTTTTTATCTTTTGCTGTTCCGATATACAGTATATTATGAACGTGAAGAATACAGGCATGCTTACATATGCATTTTTTTGTTTGTACTGAGTGTGTATGCAACAGGGGATAAAGGAAGACCCCCCCCCCCCCAAATACTACTTCCATATGGGCTACCATAATGTGGGAGTTAGTTTTTTTTTTTTGTGTGTGCCGTCATTTGATCGGTGGAACTGGTTTTGATTGAGTGGTTGGGCTCGCCTTTTTCCTTTATTTGATTGTAGCCAGAATTTATTTTTATTTTATTTTTTTATTTTTCTTCTCGCTGTGCAGTTGTCTCGTTGTGAATGACAAATTCCACCTTTGCCTAAGTTTCTGCTTGCACCGACGCTCCAACAGTCTGTTCCCATAGCAATACAAGTCGGTTTACGAGCACGAGTTAGTCAGCTGATGCGCCCTAATGCCCTGTCAACCTTAGATAGCCGTGCTCCTGATTGACTGATACTTGGGCTTTTAGTCTCTTAATTCATTGGTGTTTGTCCTTCTGTGGTTATGAAAATCAAGACCCCTGACCAAAATTGTTTTAGTGAAAATGCGACTGTATAAATTGGTAAAATGTAATCCAATTAAATTATTTAAAAGTTTCCTATTACATCACATCTACTTTTAGGCTTTATACATCAGTTGATAAATATGAACAACTATGATGCGTTTTCCTTTTTCCAAGAAATTTACTTTGCCCCTTAGATTTTCATCATCATGATTTCAACGTTTTGTTTATTTTGCAACACATTTGACAAAATTTAAATTAAGTCTCCTGGGTAGACTACCAGTTGCTGTCAGTGTTTTTGAGCATTTTAACATGCTGTGTGTTCCATATTAAATGGAATTGGGGAAATTTAAGACTGGCTTTCCGCCATGAGATTATAGATATTTATCTTTATACCTGTAATGATCTTGTGGAACTGATCATCTTTAGACAAGAATGTCACATATAAAATTGGGCAGAAATGCTACGTCATTGTAGAGGGCAAGATAATTCCTGTAAAGTTATACAGCATTCAGGTTTAGGGGCCTTTTGTCTGACGCATGTGGTTAACATATTTATAGATTATAATATGGTTACTACCTCACACCTGCACATTAGAACATTTATTGTAAATCAAGGTATGAATTTTTGTTTAGGGCCCTCCTAAGTATGTTGTTACTAGGTATCATGCTGATTAATTTACATTCTGTGAGTTTTTATCTCTGATAGAGTTCACACTTACAGTGAATCTGGAAAAAGAACAGCTGTTGATGTTGAAGGCCACATTTAAGCTTTTTTGGGCTTGTTCTCTTGTGATGGATCTCCATGAATCTGGAATCTTCGCAGCCCTGGCTTTGTACTCCTCTGCGAATTGGTGGTTATATCTCACTAGCACATACTTCCAGTAATCAGATGCTTCTATTGTACGATCTGGGGGAATGTTCCAGTCTGGGTAAATGGTACGATAATGTTTGTATGGGTGATCTTCATGATCAGTGTCACTGTTTCTAAACAATTGCTCACTGTGTACACAACTTGTACAGATTGTTTCAGACAGTTCATTAGTAGTTAGATGACGATAGCGACCCAACCCTTTAGGTCGATGCACAGAGGCATGGTGCTCTTTGTGATCCATTCCTCCAGCCTCACAGGGGACCTTGCAGAAGGGGCACTGATTCCCACAGCCAAACACTCTTTTAAAGAGCTCGTCCTGTGGCTTAATGGGAAGGCTTTCCAATGTGTCAGAGATATCTGATTCAAAAAATTCTGTTCTAAGGGATTCCTCCAAGTCCTGCACAGCATGTGAGAGACTTTCAGCAAAGGGCAGTGATTTAGATGTGATCTGAAACAATACACCATCAACCGCATCCATGGGAATCGTTACTACTTTGCTCAGAGTTTGGCAGAACCTTTTAACTAGTTTTGTGGTGTCTTGAGTGTCCTTGGACAAAGGTTGACCTCCATTCCCGAACTCTGCAACTTCTATCGCGTCTCTGATTTTTTTCATGATGGCCACAAGGCTCTTATTTTTCAAATTTCCTAGAGAATTCTCTTGGGAAAACCAGGTAATAATGTGTGTCAATATCCAATCCTTAACAAATATTTCATACCTCAGGAGGTACTTGACGTAGCTCTGAAAGTCATCTTTGTCTAGGAGCTCTTTCAAGATGCTGAACTGAAAGTATGACCGGGAGCTGTATTTAGCAGAGTGGCTGCTGGTCAAGATGGCATCCACAATTTCAATCCCCAGTGATCTGTGGACATACTCTATCACAGCAGGTCTGAGGCAGACTTTAGTGAACTCCATTGATTTGCGTTGACAGTCATCCCTCTCACGGTACAGATCTAGAAAATCAGATAAGTACTGCTCCTTAAACTTCTCAAGATGTCGGAGAGGATCGTTTTTTCTGAGAAACTTCCTGTGCATTTGAAGAAACTCCTTTACAGAAAATCCACAGATATGTAATTTGAGGTCAACCTCAAACTTTGTATTAAGCTTTTTGCAGAGTTTAAGCTCATTGTCAACCTTATCAAGCAGTTCGTTTGTGAGCGTGTCATGGTAATCTCCCTGGCTTTTCACACTGTCCTGGATAAATCTTTTGCAGTTTTCTATAATTTTGTTTGCGCTGTTTTGTGCTTGCTGTTCATCATCATTTTTCTTGACTTTGTTAAGAAGTTTTCTAAAAAATGTTATTGACAAATGATCAGTACGTACTTTGAACTCTTCATTTCTGCAAGAATTCAAGTCCCGAATTTCTTGCAAGTCCTCATTAACCTTACGCCTTTTTAAATTCTTGTGCAAAGTTTTGAGAATACAAGAAGCAATGTCTCGCTCCTTCAGACCTGCAATATTAACTACTGCCTTGTTCCACATCTTATCGAACTCCTCTGTCAGCTGCTCGTCGGACAAGGGGGTGCTGTGGCCCTTCCAGCGTTTGAGGAGTTTTAACACTTGAGCCTCAATGCGGCTGGTTTGTTGAGCATGAAGCTCTTTCACTTTTGTCATGTTCTTTAGATTATCCAGGGCAGCATCCAGTTTGATATTCACAGAACGTTCAATTTCCATCCTTAGAGATTTGATGCTGTTGAAGAACTCAGCTTTGTACTTATCAACCAGGTGGACATTCTTGTCCTTTCTTTTGTAGTACTCCCTGAGGTTTTCCTTCATTTTATTTTCTTGATTTGTAATCTCTTTAGATGCCTCATTTTTTAATTCAGTGACAAAGTTCTCAGTAATGCGGAAATCAGGATGATTTGCACTTTGGCTGTTTGAGATTTGAACCTCTGCTTGAGTTCTCCAGCTGTGCATATGCTTAGAAAAAGCCCATTCCCATTCTGAAAATGCCTTGCTGAGGTTATCATAGGCATGTGCCACCAGGGTGTTCCTGAAACTGAAAATAAAGTTCTCATATTTCACAGCTTTCCACAGACTGCAAGTCCACTCTAAGAACTCTGGAATATCGGAGACATGTCTCTCTTTTCTGCAGGATTTAAACACCTCAATCAGGTTTTGCTTGAACTCATAGACGGCCTCGCTGTACCCTGTGTTAACTGGTGCCATCGGTGGGGTGCCGTGCCACAGTCCTGGGATATACCAATTATTCTTGTCCAGATCGTAATCAATAACATCTGTGAATTTACTAACTGCGGTTTGCTTCTCCATTTCCGCTGCAATCTGTGTCATCTCATTTAGCTGGTCCAAGAGGTGGGTTCTTTCTGTAAGTGTTTTACTGGGTGCAGAAACTCCAGAGACATTCTGGTGCACAAATTGACAAATTGGTTTTTTCCCTATAGTTTTCATCCTTAGGAAGGCATGGATGACAATCTGCAAGATATCTTTCATTTCCGTTGAGTTCTCCATTGCAATGTTGACGATAGTAATGTCACTCAGTCCAATCACCAGGGTGGCTAGTTCGTTGTCATGCTCATAACTATCGTCTAGCTGGGCCATTTCAGACGACTTTAGGCCCTCTGTGTCGATCAACAAGATGAATTCACAGTCCAGCGCCTCACGTAGGTCCTCTCCAATCTGAAGGAAGAGCATGAAGGCCCCGCGAGTGCATCTACCGCTGCTGACGGGGAAATGTACCCCAAACATGGTATTCAATAGTGTGGACTTGCCTGTGCTCTGCACCCCGAGTACTGTGACCACTAATAGGCGACTTCTCTCTCCTGTGTTCCTGTGAAGCTCCATCAGGACATCCTTTATCCACGTCACTGGGATGTTGCATGCATCTCCATCAATTAGCTCCAACGGGAAACCGTCTAGCAGGAGTTCTGCTGCTAAACCAGGGAGGTTGGAGAACTGATGAGCTTTGCCCTCAGAGTTGTGGACAGAGGCCTCATAGATCTGTCCAACCTCTCGAATGTAATGTTCAATCCCCAGAGAGCTGTCCAGCAGCTGCTGATCTAGCTCTGAAAGTACATTCTTATCCTGTTTATGTTTCTGCAAATCCTTGAATTTCCCACGTAGTTCACTCAGGTAGTCTCGAGAATGGACGTCTAGTTTGAGCCGTAACCATTTAAGGAAGTAGGGTCTCTCAAGTCTACTGGATGTTGATAAAGTAGTGATAAAGCAGTTCATTGCTGTAGTCACCTTGAACTCTCTTTGTCTTTGTTTGAGGGCACGTATTTTCTCTTTGAGTTGTTCCTTGTATTCCTCTAAAGGTTTATCTCCTGATTTCAGCAGTCTGCATTCTTCCTTTTCTAGTTTAGCCAATCTCTTCCAGGGCTCACCTTGCAGAGGCAGCTGCTTCTTCTTGTAGTCAGTAACTTTACGCACTCCAATTCCTTTCATAATTGCAATGACTGCTTCCTTAGCAGTTTTACAAGCCTCTATTTTGAATTCATCAACTGAAAGACCCAGTTCACATGCAACATCCAACATCAATTCGATTGTCATGCAACCATTACAACTCTGTGATGCTTGTTGAATCGCTGCACGGAGCTTATTTGAAAATTTTGCTTTGTTGTCACTTTGAGTTTTTCTTATTACTTGACTGGGTTCCAATTTTAGCTGATTAATTAAATCCTCTATAGAGGGTTGATTACTGGGCTTCATATCTTTGAAGGAATTAACCACCAAGAAAAGTCTGCAATCAGTGTTTTTCATTGAGCTTAACAAATTCATTTCTATCTCCTCCACGCTATCCAAGAATACGAAGATGGCTTTTGAGACCTTTGTGAGGAAAATTAACTGTGTTTCATTAGAAAAAATGTCTCCTCTCAAGTTTGCGATGGTCACAGGTTCAGTAAAGACGTCAAGATTTTTGTTCCCACAGGGGAGATACCAAGTGGCTTCTACTAAGCCATTGGCAATGCTCCTAGGTACATTTCCAGACTCCATTTCTCTATGTGTGAAGATATTTTGTTGATGTTGAGAATTGCTGAGAACCTTATTGAGTGTCTCTGATTTAGACAAGCTACACTCTCTCAGTCTGACAAAGGAGATGAATGGAGTGTTTGGCGCACTGATAATACTTCTCTCAACAAACCCTTTAGACTCTGATAAGGAGTGAGGACGCCATTCCTTGACTATATCCCAGAGAGCCCAGATCATCAGTGTGCACGGGCTACTGTTGTCTTGGGGTAAAAGAAGTGGTACAGCGAACTGACACATGGACATCTTCAGACTCATCTCCTGCTGGAGGAAGCTGTCAGCACAGAGGAAAAGGGCAGTGATGAGGTCCAAAGGATTCACCATAGTATTATCATCTTCACTATCAGTGTCTTCTGTGACGCAGACATAAGATCTAGATCCTGCATTGACCATCATTAGCCTTCTGAGAAAGAACTGTGGCACATCTCTGATGGAGGTAACTGTTATGTCTGTGATGCTTTCAGAGGTGATCTTCAGTAGAGACTGGAGAGTCAGCTTGTTTGGGTAGAACTTAGTCAATCCCAGCTTGAACAGCATCTCCTTCAGACATGGTCCTTTAAAAATATAAAATATATTGTTTTAGGAAAACAATGGATAATAATACAGAAAAGTAAAATGTTATATTTGCTGTTTTATATTTAGGGTTCAAGCAGCTAAGCTATTGTTGTTGATCTTTTCCAACCAATGGCAATAGCTTCTAAACCATATGAATAATTATGCTGGAACTTGGTAGGGCTAGATGGGACCATGTTTTATAGTCTATTGACCCCTTTGAATTTCAGATACCTGATCAATGTCAACGTCATCAAGAGATCCCAATCCTTATAGTAAAGTTGTCGTGCTGCAACTACCTACTTTCAGTGAGGTTATTATTGTCCAATCCTGACTGATTGGACAATAAAATATATTTCAAAATTCAATACATCGAATAACTTAATTGTAAGATTTTCCATACATTGAGGTACATAATTCCATGTACACACATCCAATAAACGGCTTTTGAGAAGACTGTTCTAGAGACCAGATAATACTATTATCTCTGTAATTTTGTCTGCCTAGTAGCAGTCAGCCAGGGGTTTGTGTTTAAATTGCTAACCTGTAAGGGTTTTAATAGATGCTGGCAGTTCACCTTGGTACAGTCTGCTTTACTCCCTAAAGAGTCACAGGATAAGCCCAAATCAGGATGTTGCGTATATGGTGACTGTAGCACACGAGGGCGTGCTAGGCCTGAATGAGGGAACGAGGAATTGGGGGAGGTTTTAAATATCCTAATAAACAACCAATTAAAACACTTCAACAAAAACGTTTCTTTCGAGGGGAA
>JAOVYW010000064.1:493306-527213 GCA_025775045.1 Hiodon tergisus | reverse complement strand
CGTGAGGCACCCTGCAGGACTGCATCACTTTCACCACCGCTACCAGTGGACCATTAGGCTGGACTCCAGCCATCAGGTGCACCGGACCATCATACCAAGAGCTCTGCATAACACTAGCCTGAATGGGAGGGTGGCAAGAAAGAAGCCGTTACTCAAAACGTACCGTCTGAAAGTACTTCTAGAGTTTGCTAGAAAGCATGACAGTGTCCCACCTGCAATGTGGGGGAAAAAGGTTAGTGCTTTGATGTTTGGCCAAAAGGCTGTGTGAGGTGCAAACCTAACATAACCTATGCCTAAAGAAACACGATCCCTACAGTGAGGAATGGTGGTGGCAGCATTTATCAGAAGGGTTTCTTGTTGGAATTGAATGAAGACTGGATTGACCCAAATATAGAGAAATACTGCAAGAGTTTTATTTTGCAAAAAAGGCCAAGGTACCATTGGAGTGGCTCAAGAACAAAAAGGTGATCCTGTCCTGATCCCATTGCGAATCTGATGCACTATTTGGCAAATTGCGGTCCACAAGCGTCATCTAACCTGAACACTAGACTTTTATTGCAATGAAAGGTGGTTCTACCAAATATTAATGTCTGGGAGTTGAATGCTTATGCATAAAACATCACACAGAACAAAATCTCAATGGGCCATTTGTAATTCAGGAATATGAGGGAATTGGTCAGGGTCTGAATATGTTTGTGGGTAACTTCCTTGTTAATTATAGATGTTTGTATGTAACTTGTTATTGTTTATGAATAATGTTTATGCGTTTATGAATGAGCGTTTCTGGTTTAATTTGAATTGGGCGATCAATACTAAGTCTGGATACTAGATGGCGTTGGAGGATCAGAAAGAGGACAGTTGGAGGCAATGGGGAAACCGCATTGTACTCGAGCGATCTCAGCAACTGCTAAATGCGGTTGTCTCCCGTATCATTATTATTATTGCTTAATAGTTGATCGTGACTAACAATATCATGTATATATTTTTTCCAAATGATACCGACATCTTGTATTATGTTTTAGATGACTTGGTGGCGCGATATGTTTTCCCATATGAGTGAAGAAGTTAGAGTTCGAGAACTGCTGGACTAGAAGCAGCCCTTCTAGAGAATAAAGGTGGATTATCGCCCGGTACGGAGTAAACGCGTGTGATTGTTCAGAGTGTTGTGATGTATCGTCTCTACTCATTTTTTGAGCACTTGCATCTTGAACAAACAAAAATTAAAAATGCGTACGAGGGCAAAAGACGATATCACCGCGTCTTCCCACTGCTCTGGGAGACCCTCACTCTTACCTCCAAGACCTCCGGTCCCACTACTGGCTGTTGGTGAACAACTAAAGGGCCGTCTGACACCGTACATGTGCCAGAGCTATAATGAATCGCCTAAGGCTAGTTTAACATTCAAAATGTGTTTTTCCTTAAGGTTATTTCTTCCGCCCACTCCGACCTGCTTCCGTTTCACTTATTGCCAATAAAGACAATACTTTTTATTGGGAGCCCTACAGACGCATATCATGTGGTTTGAATGTGAATCTGAAAGTACTGTCCGAAATGCTTGCTAAATGCCTAGTAGCCGTTGCAGATATTATCTCGCATGATCAAATAGGCTTGATACAGGGTGAAGATTTTAATATAATTTATACTTCACCTTCAAATTTAGTCATTACTGAGATTATTTTGTCACTAGGTGACAAATTCAATTTAGTAGGTTTAATGGAAATAAGGAAAAATTCCGTGTGTCCTCTATCCACTGAATTGTTAATTATTGCCATCCAGCCTTTAGCTATGGCTTTGCGTCAGCACTGGGATTCTTTTTAAGGATCGCTTTTCAGAGGCCTTGAATCCTAGACACGTTTTGAAGGTTCTCAGGCTATAGAACTAACCCAAAGTTGTTTTTATTATCTATATATCCAACGGGAGTTTCCCTGGCTCCCAGTCACTCCCCCTTAAGTGGAGCTTATGATGTACCTTTGTGTTGAAAACACACTCTTTCAAAAAGCCATTTTAAAAATCGAACTTTGGGCCGACTTTTTGAACACCGTGCAAAAGAGGCATCATAGCCAAACTAGTCAATTTTCAGATTTACAGATCAAACACTATATTCTGAAATGTTTTTCTACCTTTCCAGATTAACTACCACTATCCCGTATGAACAAACTTAAATTAAACCTTGGATGTATAGGATAATTTTTGTTTTGAGTCCAATGATCTATAGGGGGTTCGCCCCAATCTTAGGTCATCGGCATGAATGGAACCATCACACAAAGGGAGGCTAAGGAGGTATGACTAGCCTCCTACAATCCCATCTCTTCAACTCAGCAGGCTACCCAGCTGCACACAAGGTGGATCAGTGCCAGTTGGAGGGGAGGGTACTGTTGGGAGACTCCACTTCTGACAGCTTCTGCAGTTAGACAAGTGTTGAGAGACACCATGCTGATTCACCTGCCTCTGTGCACTTCTGGTTGTGACACGAGTTGGATTTGAACCAGCGAACCAGGGCTCTGCCTGTGCTGGGACAAGTATCTTTACCATCTGACCCACTCTGGGGGCCCAATTTACAAATTTAAATGCAAATTTTATGGAGACGTGGTAGCTTATGCAGATGGCTTATTTTATCTGCACAAAATATGCGAGGTATATTAGGTGGTCTAAGTAAAATGAGCAGTCAAGTGCATACACAATTTACTTAAATGCATATTCACTTTACGTAGTTTGCATATTTTATACAAATGTATTTTATTGCCTCTTGAGTGGCTCAGCTGGTAAAGGCACTTGCCTGAGCACTATGGTTGAGATTTTGTAGGTTTGAACCTAGATTGTCGACTTTGACCAGGAGAGCACAGCAGTGATGTAGTGTTGGCAGAGCGAGTGGGTCAGAATTATGATACATCAATCAATACAGAGCAGAACTCATGCTTCCTTCAACGATGGTAATGACACTTCAGCTAACACGCTTGAGCATTGGTACGAGGTTTACTGTGGAATGCAGTGTTTTTCGCTATACGCAATGGGGCTGAAGTCTCACCTTTGGACCGTAGTGTTCAAGGCAGTGTGCAATGGTTTCCACCCTGCCAGTTACTCTCCCATCTTTCTGATGGTGGAGTCATGGACAATCGAGAGAGGCTGTTCTAGTGCTCTTTGGGACCCCCAATGGTCTCAAACTTCCTCCAATTTGACAATATGGCTCTCACTGTGGAGCCTTAAAATCTGGTTCTATCCCGGTCCAGACTGATAGGCATGAACAGCCCCCCCAAAGAGTGTCCTTTGATTATGGTATGTGTCTCTAGAAACTATCTGATAGGAAAGGATCAGATTTTGGGGAGGACTCCCTCTCTAACTAAAACTGATTAAAAACACCCTGCCTCCATTCTGTTCAGATGTATTTTATTCATTAGGTTCTAGTCATTGTGAATTATGCACAACATTAAAAAAAAGATAAACATATACAGAAAAAAGATAACGGTTACTTAAAATAATTCATCCCACACCAAGAAGTCTGGTCATGCTATCAAGGTTAACCTAAAAGTAGAATCGGGAAGATGCTTTGCGTGACCGTGTCTTTGGTGTTTAAGAGGAAGCTCATTGTATCAGAAGAGGCCCAGCTTGATAGTTCCGTCCCTACAGCCCTTAATGATGCCTGATTCCAGAAGCTGCAACATGTCACCTTTCACCTGGAACAGAAATGGCAAAACAAACCTACTGAAACCATCTACAAAGTGAATGATCTACCGGTGGTCTGTAAGGTGGCATACAGACGCTTCCAACAGACTAATTTGCAGATACAGACCTGCGTGCTATCAAAAAAGGGTATTGCCATATAAGGGATACATTAATTAGGTTAACAACTGTGGGACATTTTAGCTCCAGCCCTTTCACATAACAGAAGTAACTGATACACTTCATAGGTGTTTATGCTGAGAGATAATAAAAAATAAAATAAAACTTATTCAACTGATAATGTAATTAAAATAGCAGTTTAAATAGTAAATAGTAAAATTAAAGCAGTTTCCTTCTTTGATGATTAATGTTATGGCATAATTTCTCCAGCAGGGGGCAGCTGCTCACCTCTGGGACATCCACCAACCTCCTTAATTTCTGGTCCCGCCAGTTCCAATCCAGCACCAAAAATCTCAGCGCCTCCAATGTCAACCCATCTTCCCAGAGAGAGAAGAGTACAAACACCAGGTCAGCTTCCTCAGTAGTCTGTCTGGACCCTGCTTGTTCTGTCTCACTAGAGATGTGCTGAAGTACTGTAGTTCACTTCATAAAGCTCTTTTTAGACAGTAAACTGCTAAATTTAATTATCCTGACGGCTTCAAAACCCATTTAGACCAGTTGTGCTTGCTGTAGTGTCATCTAAGAAATGTGTAATCCATAACCAATGCCCGGTTTCGATTGATGCCTTACATAGGGCATCAGAAAGCGCATTTTTCTTTGACTTTACAATTCATGATCAGCTCAAATATCTTTAAATGGAGGTCTCTTCAATATTTTTACTTAATTATTCTAATTTCATTTACAATATTCACAAAGGGAAATGCATGTTTCTGCTTTGTCTTTATATTATACACCTATACAATTCACAGATTCAGCGCATGTAGAGACCCAGAGATCCTGCACGAATGTCTCCTTGCCTTTCTCCACAAGGGACTTGATCCTGCCGGGCGTCCCCACTCCGATGTGCGTTACCCCTTTCTCCAGCAGCTTCACCTGCTCTTCCACCTGGGGAGTGACATCACACGGAAAGATTTGTGGGCCGTCAGTTTCCAGGTGACTAAACAGCATAACATCTCTGAAGGATGTGTGAACACGCTTAAAGCCACGTGAAAGTAACGTTTTAGTTAGTAACATTTTTTGTTATTAGAAGATGCATTTAAAGGTCGATACTTACTGAAACAACTGAGAAAAGAATATGGGAGTTATGCCTTGATTTGAACTGTATGCAACGATGAAGCAGAGGTTTGCGTCTTATGTTCAGACTACGCTGGCAAAACCACACCCTGACCAAGGTTGTGATAGCTGGTAAAATAAATAAATAAAGGAAGCCATCTTGCCCCTTCTCTGCTAAAACTGTTCTAAAATGGGTAAGACTCACGGTCTGGGTGGCATGACCAACCAAACAATTACCACGGGCAAACACATCCACCACACTCCCCTTACCTTTATGTGCTTCGCAAACAATTTTAAGACTTTGGCCTCTCCCTTGAAGGTTGTCAACTGCCTGATTGGGGGAGAAAATGTTGGAGTAATCACAATAAACATAGTCCTCTGAAACAGAGATATTAACCACAGCTAATAACTGGGTTGTTTCCCTTTAAGATCCCAGAATTCTAAGTATTTATGCCAAATCAGGTGAGAGCGCCTGATTTCTTGTGACCATGATGTTATGAATGTATAAATGTTCAGAATTCGTCGTTCTTAAATGACCCATTACATATTTCGTATCTGATAGGGAATCCGACTCAATGAAGTGAAAACTGTATTTTAACCGAAGTCTTATACAAATCTTCTCAATTCGTCCTTTATTCAAAGCGAAAGCGTTACGAAGATGCAGAGGAAGATTCTGAGGAACGGCGTCCTGCTGTCACTCACTTGATGAGCTCAATGGCTCGCAGGGCGGAGCTGCAGACAATCAGTAAGACCACGGACTTCTTCACCATGTGCTGTTTCTGTATCTTGGCCCATTTTGGGCAGACTGAAGCATTGAGACGGAAGTAGTCAGAACAAGGCACAGACAGGATTTTAAAACCTGTGCGTAACCATGACAACCTTTATAGATTGGAGTGGATAATCTAGTACAGAAGTTCTCAAGCTATTGGGGTTTGGGGAGCAAAAAGCAAATTCATCACGGACCCCCTTCATGATCAGAACTCCATTAAAGACTGAAATGCATAGATAAATACAAATACAAGCAGTATTATGACATAAAATTATTATTACAAACAATGTTTTTCTAGTGGCAATAGTTGTATAATGCAATTTATGACATTATCCAAACTTGCTTATTTTATATACATTTTAATAATTCTACTCACAACAAGCTCCTGATCACACATAGCCTACCTCTCCTTAAACACTGTCTGAAGAGAAAAGTCCCCAGTTGTCATAGCAACAGTGGAATGAGCATTTACACAGGGGAACCATTTACAGTCCAAAAAGAGTCTAAAGACTTAGACCTAGATCAGTTTATAAACGACGATCAAATATAATAGTCTAATGTACTGCCTACAAGTGTCCTAAGGGCGTGGTGGGCAGCCAACACTTACTTTCTTTCAGGAACGAGGAGAGTGTGTGGGTGAGATCATTGTTGGCTAGGAAGCAGGAATCTGGCGTTAACAGGAGAGACGCACACAGGCATGAGTGGCGGGGTGCATTAGAGGCCCTTGTTTTAGCAGGACCAGGACATATAAACACCAATTGAGTAGCCATCACAACACATACCCTTTTAGCATTGATTTAGACGTTCTTGACACGCACAAGATCACCGGTTAGGACAAAGACAGACTCGAGGCTATACAGTACACAAAAACGCTTATTCACATCGTCTGCTCATGGTCATATTTGTCTTTCTCTGGAAAACAATATCCACTGGGTGGGGCTAGTGAGCTACATCGATGCCCACACAGGTTACAGACCAAATAGCCATTGATAATACTGCAGTGCGTCTAGGAACCAAAGGAATGGCCATTTCAGATTCCAGTTCCCACATGGTACACTGATTCACGTAACTGTAAATTAGTGCTTTTTGATCTTTTGTTATTATTCTATCAGCATTTTAAAAAAAAAATTATATATAAATATATCCACAAGTAATTATCATGTTATAATGATTTCTAAAATGACAAATACATTTCCTCAAAAAGCCTGCTGGATGTGTTAATAGACCTGTCTGCATAGACCATGATCACATGTTTTAGGCTCATGAACTCTTAACAAAACCCTTTATAGATTTAAACATGAATAATAATAAAAAATTATACATTCATTTAATACATTCTATATATTTTTGTCTGAATCCTCTCACCAGGGAGTTTCAGTTCCTCCATCTCGATGACAGACCGCTTGTCAGAGTAGTGGTCCTGTATCAGTTTGTGGAAGTCTGCAGGACACCCAGGTGTGGGCTCTGAAGAGGCCAGGACATTGGTGATCGTTTTCTTCTACACACAGGAAACACGGACCACAAAAAAACCATCAGAGGAACTAGGGCTGCTGGTCCTAGCGTCAAGCCCAAGGCTAAAGAACCAGGCGTTTAGGTCAGTCAACATGTGTGCTGGCTGCTAAGCCAACAAGCCAAAGAAATACATGTCTGATGTTCCGCAAATGCCCTCATGTTGTGGGTCTTTGACGATCGCGACGTACACCTCGTCCTGACGTACAGAGAGCCAGGGATTAAAGCTAAAAACGCACTGTACAGCACAGATAACCGTCTTGACATGATCCGTCCATAGCGCAGCACCAGAAAATCAAAATCGACCCCAAACCAAACCCATCGAAATAGGGTTAAAATCCGTATTCTATTATGGCTACATTCTTAATACTGGAGGCGAAGTGGTAGCAGAAATGTTAATCATGAAATAACGTATTCATATAAAATTATTATTCAGTGAGAAATGATGGAAGAAAGAATACAGATAAATTCATTACTTGCATTACCTTCCGTTCTCGGCTGTTGTAGCCTGGCACCAGTGCGAGTTTTCCTCGCACTCATTTGTTTATGATTGCTTTTTATTGACATTTCGGCAGCAGTTGGCGTGTAAACTCATACGAAAAACAGGTGTTTGTTATTATAGGCCATTTGCATAACTTATTGCACCCAGGTGTTCAATCAGTCCATGATGTAATGTTTAAAAAAAATAAAAAATGTAATCTAATTAAAAAGCAAGTTAACATTGCTCCATAAGGAGATACTATTCAATGTGTGTTGCCAGTAATATTCCCTTTGTAATTTTTATCACCTACATTCCCTCCTCTGTGGTTACAAGTTTCCTTTTCTATAGCCACATGCCTTAGGCTTACCACTGGGTGAGACTGTATGGAAATGTCTGGTCCTTTTGTCTTACTGCACACATACAGTCTTTCTGTACGTGGACCATCGTCTTTAGTTTGTTTAATACATCATTAGAAAGGATGGTAAAGAAAAAACACTAAAGGCTTAATATGAAAATCAGTTAAACATTCTTTCAATGGGAGAATCAATACCTGAAACCTGGGGGATCTCTCAGTGAGTCAGGAATCTTAGGCAAGGTATACAGCGCTGGTCTCATAGGATAACAACTATTCAAACATAAATGACGATCAATTTGTATTATATTAAATTGATATCTGAAGAACCGGAATATTTAGGTGGGGTGTAGCTAAAATATCCGTTTTGATATTGAAATGTTAAATGACTATGGGCTCAATATAAATAAATTGGCCATCACGATTATAGAACAATTTAACTCTGTTTCAGTAGGATTGGTTCATGGTTTGTTTTGATTTTCTCATGCAGAGATATCCAATAGGAGCGCTTCCAAAGCATTACAGCGCGTTTTTAGCGTAAACCGCTCGCCGAACACCGGTTCCTTTGATGCTCTACCTTTCTCCTCTTCTTCGGCTTTTGGGGATCCTTGTCTTTGTCAGCGTCCGTCTTCTCCTGAGCAACAAAACACTCCTTCTGTAAAAATACAACAAAACACACACAACCGGGAACTGTGTCAAAATTTCAAGTACATAACACAAAAAAAACTCCACTAAACATAAAGCTAGCTGAGAGGAAAGCAATCGGTTAAAACCGTTCTACTGGCAATTCAACTTGACGTATCAAACCTTCTTTTTAGCCTTAGTCGTCTTCACCGATTGGTCGCCCTTTCTTTTTGGCTTTTTCCTACCAGCAGCTTCCTGGGCAGGTTTCTCCTCCTCTCCCCCATCGGAAGCATCTGCCAAAATGAGGCAAGACTAGTGAGAATCCCGTACCGTCGGAGACAGGGTCACCATTGACACAGAAAGACCTTTCCGCACCTCTCCTCTTTGCGTTATCCTCCGCATTACTCTTAAAACATAGGTTAGGTAGTGAAACAAACACGCAGGCTGTGACTTTTGCTCAGTGTTAATACGAGAGGAAAGGTTCATCAGCCTTTTTTAATCTATTCAGGCCTTTAACACCTTTATTTTTCCAGGGATGGTATTATGTAGCAGAATGGTTAGGTTACCTCTTACTACACCATCTGTTCACAAACTGGAAAACAGGAGCAAAAATAAAACGCGGGTACATTTTATATGGGGCAGTTGGTGCCAGGTTGGACCCAGTACAAGTCCCCCGTGGCCGGGCCCAGAATACCGCTCTTCTGAGGCAGGGGGCTGGGAGACAAGCGCTGCCTCAGCTTCTTCAGCCCGGTGCGAGCGTGGAATAGCTGCCAAGCGGACCGCGGGATGGACCGCCAAGCATAACATGCGGTTATCTTTAACCCTCGCCACCCTCCAGAGCGGGCGGTGAGAGAGAACGCAGAATCATAAACGCTTCTGCTTTTAAAGTGCCCCAGCCACTGTCCCGTCCCGCCTGTAAATCTGGGGTTTCTCCCCCCGCGCTGATGGCGACTGCAGGAAAGTCCCGTGGTTTTAACCTTGCACCCTCCGAGGCCCAGGAATCCTCCACCCCTGCGGTCTTTTTTCCCCAGCCCAATAAAGAAACTTGTTCCATCCTCCCATTAGCGTCAGCCAGGCTTTATGTCTTACACTTTAAACCTGGCCTTCGGGTCACAGGAGGCCACGTGATGCTGGGAAAACTCCCTTTGGCCCATATTACAGCAATGCATCATAAAGGACTAAAGAGAAAACGACCACACTGACCCCGAAATCAGACAGAAACGACCACACTGACCCCGAAATCAGACAATCTAAAATCAAATGATAGTAAAGTCAAAGGCTTTATTGCCCTTCTTCCCCGTACTTGTATATGTCTGAACGAAATGTCGTTTCTATGGACCAAGGTGCATAAACAATAAAACTATAAAAGCAACAATAGAATAAACATAATACAATACACAGAAAGCAGTAACAATACACAGAAAAGAGTAACAAGTGAATAGAACAGCAAATCGTGCAGTAAATAGTGCAATCGTAAAGACATAAGGAAATAATCAATAATCAATGTGAGAATTTCACCCAGAAAGTGTGATCCCGGATTTCTGTATGTATTGATTTGAAATCGAGCATTTAAACAACTATGGAGACTTGAAATCAGGGATTGTTGAGGTTGTTCCATTCTCCTCTGCTGAAATCTGGAGCACTCTCATAAAGTTTAAAATAGCTGTCCACAGAGCTCTGTACAAAGGGGAAGCATGGGGGCTGTGGTACTACATTTCACTATCAGCACATCCACAGGGGGCTCTAGTGAGCATACGAATGGTTTTTCTATTCACTCCAAGGAGCAGAGATGAAGTGATTGAAAGCACATTCTCACTTAAAAACGTCTTACAGCAGCAGCAGCAGCTGGGTCCAGGAAGACCGTTTACAGCTGTCCCGGCGATTACATTTCAATCTAGAGCGGCAGATGGTGGAGAGGCCGTAAAATGTCCCTGGTATTGACCGGGGAGCGGGGTATCTGCACCTGGAGGAGCAAGGCGGAGGAGCTGCGTCTGGCCCGGGCGGCTGCAGGGCTCACCAGCACTGCCACCTGTCCTCACAATGCCCATTTGTCAGCACTGAAATGGCTCGCAGAAGCAGCATTACAGGACCACCTGACCCGGGGTAACTGGAGTGGAGGAGTTCAGACATAGGGTGGGAATTCACACGAGAGCCTCCCAACTATTTTCAATTACCATGCCGCAAATCAGTGATGCTATTTGTAGTATTCATAAATACTCCCTCAAAAACACATTTCAAATTCTTTCATGAGTTGCTTTTCTAATAATTCAGTTTTAATTCAAAAGATTCAAAGTTCATTTCAAAGTAAGCTTTGGACTAGTTATCCAATGCATCACGTATGTAAACTTAATACTGCAAATATTTCAAAAATATCTGTGTATTTAACTTATCACTCACTTATCACTAATGCAATCAGTAATTATTAGAACCTCAACTTAATTAACAATTTACTAGACATTATAAACTTTAGTACTAGTTTTTCAGTTTATGAAGCTGAAATATGTTTTGAAATTTTCTGTATACATAAATACTTATTTGACAAAGGTAAAGTGCTGAACCTACTGGAGATCCTGTGTCCATAGGGATCAGCCTGGAATTTCTATAGCAACCAGTCAGTAACATTCAGGTCCCCTGGGGACCGACCGAAGTTCACAGGCTCCATAGACGAGGTTTTTTTTCATGCCCCCAAAATGCCGCTACCCTTGAGACATTTCTTTCATGCTGGGCCTCACTCCAGAGAAGCGCAGAATCTAATTTGGGAGGTTTTAACCCCCCCCATGCGCTGCAGGTGAAGGTATAGCGTGGGATCATGAATTAGCCCCGGACAGGAATAGTCGCCCCATTCCCCTGGCGATGAGAGACGGGCAGGTGGAAACTTCTAACCCTGCACATTTAAACACCACCCACTGAGGGCTGTCAGTCAAGGTTAATTCTGTGATGCTTGAGATTAGTGTCTGATTACACCTGAGGGTCAAAACCACATTAGCCCCACCACACCTTCACACTGACTGGGCAAGGAGCAGGTTGGAGAGGGACACTTCATTACTGTACTCAGAAATGACCATTGATGGGTACTGAAGGACCAATCATATCTTGCATGTGTCATGTGACCAGCTTCAACATGGCTTTTTATGCTCTCTAGCTACCCTATCTTTGTTGACCAGCTCTTAGGAACTGAATTGTGGTTAAACAAACTGCAGCCCCAGATGCTCGCTGTTCAGCACAAGGTAAAACCAGTGGGCACTGCAGAAAAACCCAGACAGTATTCTACGGCTTCGTTTTAAGCATCTCCAGCATAGCTTAAAATGACACGCATTAACTCAGGAATCCATCAGACAGAATGGGGTTAGTCCCCTGACAACAGCAGCCCTGGTTCGACTGAGGTGCCACAGGACCGGAACTGGCCCCAGTCCTTGAATCTCTTGTTGACAGTTGGGGCAAGCGATATTGATAAGATTGTGGGCCATACATGCAGAGCACATTTGTGTTGGAATTACAGACAGAAATTGCGGATGTAAGGAATTTCCTTCTGGTATTTCAGCAGACCTCATTATTCTCCTCTGCTAATCCTCTTAATAATGAGCTTAAACCCAAGTGGCATATGGTGGGTGCAATGAGTGGTTTGAGCAGCCCAAAAAGGAATGCACATTTTGTAGAACACAGTTAAATGTCCAAACCCGCCTTAACACTCCCTGCTGAAGGACCAACTCATCATGTACACGCAGTACTGGTTATTTACCTCAGGGACTCACCTGCCATAGAGTTTATATGTGAATATTCCTACCTCTTGTGGCATGGTTAATCAGACTACTACAGACCGGATGCTCACCAAATACATTAAAAATAAAATTAAGAAAATTGTCATTAAACTGACCAGTTAAACACTGGGTGCTCTGTCCTGCAGTATTCCGGTATAGCCGTTCCTCTGAAAAGGACAACAGGTGTCCGTGACTGGCTGTTCCGAGCAGGGTCTCCATGACATTACATATAGACAAACAGAACACCGAGACTGGACCTGCCAATTCAAATTTAAACGTGGATCTTTTTTTTCTTCTTTCCCTGTAGGGATTACGAAGGCCATCTCCTAGTCCATTTTGCAAGGATTTATGCGTGTGATTTGGGAGGGGGGTGTGGGTGACAGCTGAAAATCTGGCCCTGACTCAGAGGAAGGTCTAAATGTGGCATGTTACCCCATCCTCAGAGGAAATACAGTCCAGCCATCCACTGGGGCATGGTGAGTCAATTCATCTCACCGCAGAGTCGCACACAAATCAATAAGCATCCTTTTTCACCTGATGTTATTCACAGAGTGAATTCCTTAATAAGGGAGATCTCAAGGACGCCGCCTCTTACTATGGCCTCCGTCTGGTTTGCAGTCAAGAGAGACGGGGGTTTGAGAGCCACGATCTACCTATAGAGTGTTCAGGGATTCACTTAGGGCAGAGAAAAAGGGAAAATAATGCAGCTGGAGTCAACATGACTTTGTTATTTTACAACATTTTGTTAACGTGCATATACCGTTGCAAACATGTCAACGTGCATGAGTAACTGTCTCAAGTTTGAGGAGGGAAAATGACCTGAAAGTCACAACATGGATTATAAATCCATGTCTGGGGTGGGCAATGGTACCCACAATGCCCTGCATCTGCATTGTATTGTCGGTAATGGTACCCACAATGCCCTGCAGCGCCTCATAATGCAGATAATTTTTCAGACTCCTGTGAGTACACGGTGCACACATTAGCTCATGGTTCCAACGGTTAGAATTAAGCTCATATTTGTGCTGATGTTTTTTAATATAGCAATTTCAGAAACCTTACCCTGCTCTATGCCAGTCTATCCTATATTTTATCAACAAATTACAGCTTAGGAATTAATTAAAATATACGTCCCCATTTCCCATAAATTTGCTGTAAATTTTAGCTTTTTTGTGTCATTTTTGACTGAATCGCCATACTTAACAGAGATTACAAATGAATTGACCAATCAGAGTACTATATTTAACGGTACATGTATATATAAAACACATATTCTGTAGCACTGGAAATGCTTTTGAGGCCCTTGTCTATAGAAGGCCTATGCCATGAGCGGACATTGCTGCTGCAGCCCTTAGCTCTCGATAGATGCAGGATTACCATAGTGTTCGCGTATCACCAGTCACTATGTCTTATGTAGTCGCAGATTGCTTTAAACCCGTTGTTCTCACCTCAATGCATCTCTGTTCCATTTCCTCCTTACTTCAAGATCACTAGTACTCCTCCATTGATTGTGAGTGCTCGATGTATTCCCTTTTTCTCTCCTCTAGACCAGTCACTCATATGTACACAGTTAGGGAAAATATACACAGATTTCACACCAGACTTCTGGCCTGTTCTCTGAGGGAGATGAGGTGTTTCCTCATAGGTTGTCTGCTACAAAAATAGCACAAACTATCTTTAAAGGAAATATTTGAATTGTTAAAGAGTATGTATTGACTTGCACTCAGTCCTAACTAGAATACCGTTTGAGTGGATTGCATCGCAAAGCGCACTAAAACATACAGAATTTATTTTTAAAGTTTCATGCTGTTATCACATGGATTACGATAATACATTCCTTTATAGGAACTCTTATTTAGGTTCCTATTTTTAGGGCACTCAGGAGAATTTCTTCACAAACCTCTCTATTGAATTTTTAATTTTCTACTTTAACGGGACAGAGGACTCAATCTGCCTGCTAACCACAAAACTCAAGTATTTTTGCACATTCACTTGAATTTTCCCACAGGACCTACTGCATCTTCAAACTGTCACCCAAGCATCATAATCATGCATTCTTTACACAGATGTCTGTCAAAGTATCTGCTCGCAAACATCTGAACTGCACCCGGTGCCTTTGTGAAACCACAAAGGTCCTGACCCCTGCAGCATTCAGCTTTCCTAAAAACAGCGTCATGCTGAAGGGCCTGGTCACTGCTGCTGCAAACCACCCACACAGGAAGATTCTGGACCCGGCTCCAGTTATTCCCTGATCCAGCCGCACACGTGCAAGTGTGCCAGTACAAGAGACCGCAGCCAGTGGGGTTTAGTGTTAATTAGCTGGAGTGCCTGCCGTGCATGTGGTTGTGCACAGGAGGAGAGGGGAAAAAAATAATAATTCAGTGAAACCAGGGCTCGCCATAGCAATCCTTCTTACCCTCCTTCATGTCGCCCAAGATTCCCCTTCTCATGCTGGACGGCAATGTCGGAGAGGATCTCTGTCCCTCCCCCCTCACTCTCTCCGCTCTCTCTCTCTCCCCCCCAAGGGCAGCCCCGGTCTGTCGGGAGGTCAGTCTCCTGACGGGGCCATCTGGCTGGGGAGGTGAGAGCAGCTTGGGGTGAGGAGTGAGGAGCAGGAGTTAAATTTAGCGGGGCGGGCTGCTTTTCTGCATGCCAGGTCCTGTCCCTTTTCCTCCCCCCACTCTCCCCTCCTCTCAGGCAGCATTTGTCCCTTCTTCCTTTGCCGGGTTCCGTCCCCCTCTCCAGCTCTCCGTCACAGCGCACCCCCCCCCCCCACCTTCTCTCGCCGAGGCACGCGCTCGCTCGTCGCTCGCAGGACCTGCAGGAGACCGGCAGGGTACGGTCCACTTTGCTCCACGCCCCCCTCCTCTGCCCGGGGATCTGCATCCAACTCGATCGCACTGAGACAGGAAGGAACACCGACTGGGAGAGAATTACCAGACAACAATCGCTCTGCGCTAGCAGGAATCCACTCCAGCACTCAGCTTACCGAGGTAAGGCGCTGTTTAACACTGTTTCAGCTTTAGCCCCAATGCTGGGCATGTGCTGCGGGGAGGGGGCATTCTGTAAGCAGAACTGTGAAAGAGGATTCGATTTATACCCCATTCATTCATTCGTGTGTCCGTTCGTTAGTGGTGTATTTATTAATCACTCTGGGCACCTCACTGAAGGAATTAGCTCTTGAGAAATCAAGTGGGCTGGAGGTGGAGCTGCTGACGGATTGGGATGCTGCAGCTCTCTGCAACGTTGCCAAAAGAGCGAGAGATTTCTGGTGGAGGTGGCAGCCCGAGGGACAGGGTCATACGGCGTATCGAATGTCTGGGGATTGAAGCTGGTGGAGAGTTAAGCCCCACAGCTGTGACTCAGTGAGGCAGATCAACCTGTAAAACTGGCAGAATATCTATATTTCAGAGATTTAAAACAGTGAACAGGTCCCTTCTGTGAATGTTGTCCAGGCTGTTGCAGAAATGTATGCAAGGTGCCTTATTTGGTATGTTAGGGTACGCTCCACTCTATATGGAAAGATTAGCTATCGGTTGTACCCTCTCCTCTACCTGCCATGAATATTTTACGTCTTGGGGAATCATAGCGCTCACTCAAGAGTGCAGAGTAGATCTGCGCATGGACTGAAGCAGCCGTCACTCAGTATTCAACGACGGTCACCATTTACCTCGCCTGGTGCAACACTTGGCAAGCCGAGACGGGATTGTTTATGAACGGAGAGCCCAGCTTCTCACCATAGAAACGGCAAACTGCTAGCCAGCGATGATCGCAGACCGCAAAGAGCCGGACCACCCGTGTTTGACGCGGGAGGGCTCCTGTGGGAGCTGCCCTCTGCAAGGGGAGGGACTTGCGTTTGCGTGGTCCTGGCAGCGCCCCCTGTTGGCGTAGGGTGGGGGCTCCCGTTTCAAGGCTTTCACCCTCTGGGAGTCTTTGCCTTTGGAAGGGGTTGATGCCGGACTGTCACTGATATGTTCTGGCAAGGCAAAGCTTATCCGGTGTCCGCAAAACAAACCCGGAATCGGCCGTTCTGATGCGTAGCTGAGAGTTGGGGGAAACATTAAAAGCAGATTTCTTTACAGCACGGTTTCGTTGCTGTCAGGGTAGCCCTGTCTGGTCTCTACATTTCTGTCATTTCTTTGAGTTTTATAAGGTTTGCTAATCATGACCGCAAACCTGAGGCACGGACAGTTGTATTCACAGAGCCTTGTGCGTATGGTGGTGGGGTCTTGTGGAAGAGCAAGTGGGGAACTTCTGGACTAAATGTTTTAAGTGGCAGAAGGAAGGCCGTGGTGGTAATCGAGTACCATCACAGCGCTACACCAAAGAAAAACCATGAAACATGCTGAACACACGAGTAAAATATCCTGCTGTTTTGACACATCCCCTTGTCCTTATCCAGTTGCAGTGGTTTCGTAGAAAGCCCCGAGAGGAGGCATTTGGGGGTCATTCTCAGTAAGGCACTTGGCTCAGCCTCCATCGCAGGCTAGTCAAGGACACGGGCTAGCCCAGACAGCGATAGACAGTTTCCTCCAGCCGCTGGGTTTTTCCCAACACACCGGAACCCTGCACAATAGAACAGTGAATGGCATGGGGACAGTGACAGAGCAGAGGTCGTGGGGTTCTTGGCTTGACACCCATAGCTCCTGCCAAAGGAACACGCCGCAGGCGGCCTTTCGTCGACCCGCACTAGGGCCAGCTACCAGCCCATCTCCTACTGACTTCTACTGCCCACTGCACCAAGAGTACACACTGCAGACAGTTACAGTAGAAAGACACACATGTGGCCAGCAGACACACTGCTGATGTTTGAATGCGTCTGTGATACTGAGCGGGCAGACCGGGGGTATGGAGGGCACCGTTCCCGGTGGGGCAGCAAAGCACCCTTTTAGATCGCCCGCGGATCTTGTTTCTGCGCAAAATGCCACAGTGGCAGGCTCTAGGAAAAGCGCTCTATTTATAAACAAACAGAAGTGCTAATGTACGCTGCAGGCGGATCGGTGAAGCGCGGCATGGCACTCCGTTGCTTTGAGCACCACAACCCTCCGCCTCTTATCCTTCATTCCTCTTGTTACCGTCTGGTGCGCTCGCCAAGCCGAATTGCAGAAACCATTCCAAAAAAACTTTTAATGAACTGGTTTGAATGGACTGGAGCTCTCCGGAGATTCGTGGCTTTCAGGCACCTCAACTCCTCCCCTCACACCAGGGATACACATATGCAGGACTAGGAGACGGAGGCCCTGAGGGCGGTGCTGTGTAAAATCCATCTGTGCGCCGTGCTCAGCAGCCAATAAAAAGAACCCTGGTTCGACGACTGATACCACTTCAGTGCTCCAGGGATGGCTCCACCATGAGACTGACCTGGTGTGGACCAGAGAGGTTCAACCACGCTGCCTTTTCCGCCAGACTGCTTGGAACAGACAAATGTAAGGCCATGCTGTTTCACGTATCCCAAGTTGGGTAGGATGCCTGGCTGCACCTCCCAAGGATTTCAGAACCCTCTGAGGCTGGTTGTAGGCCCTTTATCTACTCAAACTGTGTTACACATTTTATTTCCTGCAAACAGCCTTTCGTTTCACCCCCTAAAGAGGCAGGACGCTGGATATGCTTAGACAATCGTTTTCCTATTAAGCTAATACTGCACGAGACATCATGTGTCAGGCCTGAGATTGTATTTGACTGATGTGGCATTTTCGCAGGTTTCTAATTCCTTCCGCATTGTGAGGCAGCGTAGCACAAGGACACTGTAAAGCTCTTCGTTTTCATTGGAGAGCTACAGCTTTCACAGGCGGCGGATCACACGATCAATGCGCTGCTGGCTCTTAGTGAACAATCACCTCCCACACCTGGTGACGAACCGACCGGCCGGATTGTTTTATTGCTAAATCAGCATGGGTAACCGGTCAAGGGTCAAGGGATGTTAATTGGCAAGAGATTTCCCCATCTCATGTCGCTGATACTGACATCTTAAAAATGACAGGGTGCTTATCTTGTCACTGAGCTTTTCCACTCTCGCATTCGCCAAATGACAGAGGTGATTATTGTGCTATTTTCTGCCAGGGCCGCATTATTTAAGGATGCTCTGGCATTTACACTGCTGGTCCTTAGGGCCAAGTATACTGACATGTTGGCGAGGGTCCAGGGCTTGGGAACACGGATGCTATGCCGTGATTTACGATGAAGACATCCTAATGCACTTGTAAGATTATGGCTTACATTTTCTGCCAGCCTCAGACATTCCATCCCCACAGCACCAGCCCCTGCACTGAAGACAGATTCAGGAGCAGCAATAAAGTGGGCCCATACATGTCACTTCTGACCACCAGTACAGGGGGTGTCTTCCCAACAGAGTCTATTAAAGACTAAAAGCCCTTGGAGGGGAAAATTTTATTTTATTTATTTATTTTTGTTTAGAAAAACCTCGGCCTGAGCTTTAGTCAGCAGAAATCAATTTAAGTGTCCAATTTACAGAGCTAATCAATACAATCCCTGGACACACAGCAAGCCCGGGACAGCTCTGCTTGTGAGCACATCCATGGGAAGCTCCTGGACACACAGCAAACCCGGGACAGCTCTGCTTGTGAGCACATCCATGGGAAGCTCCTGGACACACAGCAAACCCGGGACAGCTCTGCTTGTGAGCACATCCATGGGAAGGATGGACCGGCGCTGTTTAGCACATACGCACACCTACGATACCTCACACACTGCATGCCGTGTACACAGTCCTTGGAAAGCAGTTTACCGGGCAGCGATGGGCCCACGGGGCTCCAGGACGGGAGTCCACCGTGTGGCCTATCAGGTAACTTTAATTATAGCCCGTGCGGCTGGGAGGCATGGATTACAGGGCGATCATCCGAACCTTAGCCTGGGTACATAAACACTGCGCTGGAATGTGTGGGGGGGGGGGGGGTGGCGTGGCATGGGGAGGCTTAATAAGGGCAAACAGAGAGGCCGGTCGATGGCGCACACACAGACACACGCACGTATGTACTGACATGCACCCGTTTATGGGAGAGGGCTGAAGCGCGAAGCGTCCTGTAGTGTATCACAGGCCTCGGTGGAGAAAGTGGGAGAATCCTGTGTGGAACAACCAAGTGGTATCCGATGGTGTCCTCTGTAGTCTGTATCGGCCTAATTTCTCAAGCAGAAGGCTAGGGGTTAAGAAGGGTATCCTGTGCTACAGGAGAACAACATGTCCTCAACCCAAAGCAGACCAGATAGCAGCATTTATGACTTTGTGAATAACCCTCCCAGTGGCAGTTTATAATAAGACACTGAAGCCAAATTACAAGCTCCAGAAACTACACCATGGTTTAGGTCAACAGGTTAAATGACATACAATTTAGAAAAGATCCCAATTACACCTAAATGCTATTTAAAGCAGGGAGATATACCAGTATACATGTCAATGCACAAATCTTCTCTAATGGATTTCGTAATCACAGGAAAATATGTACAAAAATGAATACATTTAAACCTGCCCATTATAACTCCTACTTACTAATGTCTTCGAATCAATAAGAAAACAAGTCTGATGGTATTCCGAGTTCCAAAAGAGCATGTGTTCCACAGGGACGCGCCGTCCTCTCATGGCCACAGGAAGGCGAGGGTTTTGGGAGAGGCGAGAGGGAGAAGACTGAAGGGTGTGATCGCTCTCTAACAGAGGCGGTCTTCAGCCCCAGGGATAAGGACCAGGGCGTTGACAGACGTGACAAGAGTGGAGCAAAAAGGTGCCTGTCAGACGCAGGGAGCCCTGGCTGCCCACGGCTGGATGTCCTGTCTGGACCTCTCATCCTCCACTCCCTGCCTCTGTCGAGAGCATGGCGTGACACAGTCAGACCTTAGTCAAGAAAAAACCTTGGGTATTCAAAGAGACCAGAAGGATAGCTGAAAGAGAAGCATTCATTTCTCATCAATTCCCGAGGGAGAAAGAGAGGGAGAGAACAGAGAGGGAGTGTGGTGGATGAAGGAGAGATCCACATGGGTGCAAGCTGTCTGGGGAGGCGACGTTTAAGCATGGGAAAAACTGATAGTGAGAGGACAAGAGAGGTAAAGGAGGAACCTGGGTAAGAAAGTGCCCCATGAGAATAGTTCATACTTGTCTGCAGGGTTTGTATCATTATAAGTTTTTGCCTCAGGGCTCTAAACCATCCTGTTCCTCGGTTTGTTAACCGTGGCCAAATTTTACTAAACACTGCCATCTGCTGGTGAGCCGGAATACCTTTGATGGCAGATGCTGAACACAAAACATATTCAGTGTAAAATAATATTTAGTGTAAATGAATACTGTCCGAATACCAAACAGGGACCTATACGAAGGTATCCTAATTTGATACTGCATGCCCTAATTGGCTTCAGCAAGTCCTAATTGGCTTAGATAAAAGTTGAAAGTGTGTTAAAAAAACAAAAAAAACAACAACTAAATACCCTCCATTTTAAAGCACTATAAAAACGGTTAATTGAATCTTGAAAAAACAAATTAAATTATGGTGCCTTTGTGGCCTGGCTTGCTTAACCATTTTGTGTTCCCCAGGGACGTGGTATCGCTCCTCTCATCCACTCGGACTGTTTAGTCTGGAACTCAAATTCTTTCTTGGGTCCAAATGAATGGCCTCCTTTTAACAAAGGAGAAGGAAGAGTGGGACAGTCTAACAGGCTCAGGTTTTCCTACTCCCTGGACTGTAAATCCAATCTGCCAACAAGTTCTGCTGGACTTCCTTCAGACTTTCCTGGTGGGCCTGAAAGTGTATCAGGAGTCATTTGTCAACAATGAGCCTGGGGCAGTGACATCATCCAGTTGCATTGTGACTATTCTTGCCAGAGATCTGGATCATTTTGACTCAACTAGCAGAGACCAAAACCACAACAACAACATCCTCAAAAATAGCAGCTCAGCTGTGTAAAGGAGTATCGTAATGAAGAGGTGCTCAAAACCAAACCGGTTCTCACCTCACACTGGGATCATTTTCTGCATTTCGTACCGAGGTCCGCCTACAATGCAATCCAGGAGCCGACACTTTGGACTTGACTAAATGCCTTCTGAGACACTGTGGCGCCCCCCCTTGGCGCAGTAAGCACATTGATGTGTGACCGCCAGGAAAAGAAACTGCTCCGTGACATTTCCTGATCGACACAGCTAGTTGCAACAGTGAGCATCGGACTTCTGGAAGCTTCCGCCCCCGCCCCCCCCCAAGCAGCACCTAGGAAAAGAGCGGGTAAACAGAGCGACTCCTTCAGGAGCATTCCGCCCTGCGTCAAGCCCGCGGCCAATAGCAGCTCATGCAGGCCGGCCTACAAATGGTGCACTCGGGTTGCGCAGACAGACGCCAGCAGATCCTCCGGCTCATTCTGGCACCGGTACCGGCAATTTCGAAACCCAAATCAAGTCCGGACCCTTTCATCTTCATAACCGTCAATTGAGGAGCCACCAGTGCCAAAAGAGAAACACAATGTGGTCTCTGTCCAAGAACACTGGGGTCTGAAAGAGAGAGGAGCCTGCCGTCCATGGAATTCAGGACATAGTAAAACTTCTTCTCGGTACATCTGCTGCAGTCCAATACATTTGCTTTTCATTGTGCACGTTGTGTTCAAACAGGCTATTAAGGGGGAGAGAGACAAAAAAACACCAGACAGACCAAAAAGCCAGGAGAGATTTCCCACATCCGAAGTACAACACATCATGGGAGGAGAAGTGCGTAACCCACACACCCATATGATATGATTAACAGGAATACATTTGGCTGAATTTCATCCTTTTTATAATTTAGGACTGCCAGTTCTGCCAATGCACCGTGGTCACAATCCTGCCACCATAAGGAGGGAAGGGGAGGAAGTCTCCTCCAATCCTGCCACCATAAGGAGGGAAGGGGAGGAAGTCTCCTCCAGTCTGAGCCACTAGCGTTCCCATTCATATTCATCACCCAATATCATCCATATCTTTCAACATCAACATCGTCCCAACCCTGTTTTCAAAACATGGGGTGCAGAATGGTGATGGATGAACTGTTGAAACTAGTTTCATAGTGGGTGCTGCTTGTGCCAAGGAAGCCTCACCAACTAAGAACCAATGTCCTTAAATTACACACTACCTGAGGGGCCAAATAGCAAACAAACATGTGGCTGTACGAAACACATTTTACATCCATCAACTCATCTAGTGTTCCATTTAAATCTCCCTGCTGAGAGAACTGTGCAGTCACTCTCTCTCGCTGGCTCTCTCTGGCTCTCTGGGACACAGACTTGGGCAATGTGAGGATTTATGAGGTACGGCTGCAGGCATGTCTCTGTGTGACCACACTGCACCACAGTGCACTCTGCTGAGCAAAAATGTGCCTGAATGACGCTACTCCCGCTAGTACCATAGAACAAATGGCTGTAAAAACAACTCCAATAGGGTTACAACTGTGTTAGAGCTTGCCAGCTTGCTAGTACCATAGAACAAATGACAGTAAAAACAACTCCAATAGGGCTACAACTGTGTTAGAGCTTACCAGCTTGCCAGTACCATAGAACAAATGGCCATAAAAACAACTCCAATAGGGTTACAACTGTGTTAGAGCTTACCAGCTTGCTAGTACCATAGAACAAATGACAGTAAAAACAACTCCAATGGGGCTACAACTGTGTAGCTTACCAGCTTCCTAACTGCTTCACTCAAAATCAACAGCATGTGTGTTGCCCAGTCGACGGCTTTCTCATTACACAAAAGAAACAATACAAGCTGGCTACAATCAAAGCACCATCCCCTGGAGGTGAAGTACAGGCACAGGCGCCTACTCCACAGAACAGAAGGGCCAACTGCCCCCCACCCTTCCACTGTTTTAATTGAGTGACTTGTCTGGCCTATACTCTCAGACTCTCTCTATCGCCCTCACACTTTTGTCACAGAAAAAAATACGTTCTTAACAGCATAAAGCGTCTACATATATATTTTTAAAAGATGTTTCAGTGAAAACATTTGCGAGATCAATACTGTACTAAGATTTCATTTCCTGTTGTTGCAAGAACGTGTGTGTGTGTGTAAATAGCCATCAACTTCCTTAAAAACTTTTTGCCATTGTTAAATAGCAGAAAAAATAAAATACCTGCATGTTAGGCTAATATATTTGGGAATTTTTAAAATAGACACATTAACAATGATGTAACCCTTTTCCATTGACAGTAAACATACCGGGTATTAAACGTACCGCGTATTAAAGGTCAGTTTGAGCGTCCGGTGACTGACAAGGCTTTGATGACCGCTGTGCTGGATTGTCCAGCATCACGTAACACGTCGCCCCCCCGCTTCCACTTTTAAACAACGTTAGGTGCCACTGCAAGGAGGCTCAGCACACAATGTCTTTAACCAGCTATACTCTGCACATGGGAACATTGCTGGAACCTTTCGTACAAGGTCAAATTTGGAATTACTTCATTCCTACCATGTTAAAAAAAAAAAAAAATACTTTTAGCCGTTTAGTTCAAGCAAATAAAACGAGAGTGTCTCCAGGGCTATTCTGCTAAAGAATTCCCACAGTTCCGTCCAGCCATTTTTTATGGCGGAGAACCTTTTCTCGCGTGTCATGATGTCATCTGCTATCACACGGCCATCTGAAAGGGAGCTGGGATGTTAACGCCGCTCATGTGACCCCGCACTGGGACAAATTAAAAGCCCTTTGATGTATAAACACGGAGGAAATGAAACTGTTTTCTGAAGTTTATATTGAATAAATTTAAAAATAAAAATAAAACGTACTTTGTGATCGGACCAAAACACACTCACATTTGACCTTCTGCTCAACATCTTTCTAATTTAAGAAATTACAGGCCTGCTCCCTTGCAGGGTCTTACTTCAGTCCTGTGGAATTCCCAAATTAGTTTTTATGCTGCCTTAAGTACGGTGTTACGCAGCTGGCGATGTGAAGGTTTTCGTCCAATAGCCTCCGATTGTTGCCGGGCGCTCTTTGGCGCCATGGTGACCCTACAGCTGTTTGTAAACAATTAATCACACACACCGGAAACAGTAGAGTACAGTGGTGCGTCAGCAATAACACCAACACCGCTAACATACCAAGAAGAATTCTGTGCCGGCACCGGTGTAAAAAAAACAATACTAACGATAGTGTAAGTGTGACTGAAGTATTGAGAACTCTGGCTTTATTCCGTGGACAGACTTAGACGTTCTTTTGCACTGGTGCACGTACCCATTGAAGGAAGCAGAAGGAGGACTATGACACCGTCATCGAAAGATGCTCCATTTGAGATATCAGCTTTACAGGCCTTCTGCGGGGCCGTCACACTGTTACACACAGCTATACAGGTGCGGGGCCCACACCTATCCTTACATTCAAATGGATTCGTGGCTGTGGATTACGCATTTGTGCAGAGTAAGACCCTTTTTAAGAGGAACATTATATTACCAATTGTCTCGCCGCTGTTGACCTTGATCAGAAGTTCTAGACGGTCCCTTTCCTTGTTTTTCTCTTACGCACGTATTGGGTTGTTGGTCCCATTTCTGTCAGTTCACAGCTGTTTAGTGTCCTCGCGCTTGCAAAACTCTGTTTCGGGAACAGTGCTGCTCCAGTTTGTTTTAGCTCACCATCGTTCTGATATAGGAGCATAAACAGTGCAATCATCGGTCACAAATAAGCTATTTGTTAATTTCCTCTGAGAGGGCCAGCGTAAGAGAGGAACTCTAGACCTCCTTAGGAGCCAAGGCAGAATTTTTCAGACCACGCTGCTGTCCAACGATAACTCTTTGATGATAATGGAAAACGAAGTAATTTATCGCTCAAAATCGACCAAGCTGATAAAGCACGCTTAAAATATCCGGGCCGTCCCAGCAGCATTAGTCAGTCCACAGCTGATTTATTTCAGCCCAATAATGGGCTGGGCCGACTTTTACTGCTCAGTTCCCGCTCGGCTTCTCCCAGAAGGGCCGGGTCTGCTGGCGGCGAGCTGCGCGATGAGTGCCGCGTACTGGGTGAAATATGTTCAGCGCGAGTTTCCGGGGGTTTGGAAACACGACATTCCGCTCACTTCGCCGCGAAGGGACGTGGGACAAATCCCATCTCAGGAGGGCACTCACCCAGAGGGCGTGAGGAGAAGGATGCCTGTGTCAGGGGTTTACCAGCTGAATCCCTGGGTCTATATAGGATCGACCCCAATTTTGCCTAGGGCATTTCAGCAGAAATCTTTGTTTTGTTTTTTTAGTTCGTATAAATATTTCTCGGTTAAATAATAAATGATCTGACAGCTGAACAATACATGTACACTTATCCACTTTTCTGTTTCTCCCAAATCTGGGAACATGCTGCGGTATTTTTTTGGCAGGATTCACCGCAGTAAAAACAGACCATCTAATTTTACGTTTTACTGTTTTTACAACACGTTTCTTCTGGTCTTGAAAGTGCAGCGTAGGTGTTTGGAATGCCATTGAAAATCAATTTGGCCCGTCATTTCACTTAAATACTTCTGCAGATCAGTCATTGGCACACAACAGGCATGTTCCAATACCCACTGCACAAAAAGCCCCTGCGAACCGATGCAAGGCATTGTTCTTCCAGGGGCATTCCAAAACCCAGCCTTCCCTTTAAGTTGCCGGAATCGTTATAAAATTAATTTCCGTTCGCTCGCGCTTTCTTTTTAAATTTACGGCACGCGCAATGCAAAGTGCAGCTAGGATTGCCATCCATGTCCAGGACATTAGTTATATTTCAACGTTATGCATTGACGTGCTGAGGGCCAGGTTTTCGATGTCGTCTCTGGTCTTGACTCCAGAATCTGTCTGTTAGGACATATTAGATCGGGCTGAGTGAGTGCTGAGGTCAGTGCTGCGGTTGCTAGGGGCGGGAGCAGACCCGGACTGGTGGAACTCTGCAGTGCAAATCATGCTCCTGAACTCTGGCTAGACTCTTTGCTGTCCCCCTTCCCTTCCCTGTCCTGTCCTGTCCGTATCGGTCTCTGTTTCATGATGCCCCTCTCCCACAGGTAGCGTGTGCCTGCCGATTCCAGACCGACCCATTCCCCCGCCTTCCTCTCCATCTGTATCAATCATGTCGACAGCACTCTTATGTCAGGCAGCAAGAATGTGCGATTAAACTGAGACTGAGCGTGAGTGAGTGTGCGTGTGTGTGGGGAGGGTGAGGCCGGGAGGCCAGGAAGCTTTACAAATAGACCCCGTGGGCCAGGAAGACACCTGCACCTTCACCTTCCAACCCCTGGGCTTAACGGCCCCGTCCCGCCCATAAAAAGCAGAATACTTTACAAAAACCGTCATTCTGAAGGACAAAAGGCGCTCATTAGCACAGGTTGCTGAAGAACTGGCTTCTTCCACTCTCATTAGCACGAGACGGTCCAACAGCTCGCCCAGGACACTGCAGCATCACCTTCCGTCGCCCTTAACAACCTCGTACCCCGGCCTAATGAAGCTCAAGATGCCTGTTCACCGCCTCCCACCATCCGATGGGCCATAATTCTATTCGACAGCATCCCCAGAAAAAGAACAGTGACAGCCTATCCTGTCTGTGCCGGTTTGTCCTCTGCAGGGCAGAGCAGGTGGCCCGGACTTGGACATGTTTTCAAGTGCTGACAAGCTTGAGGTGATCTCAGTGCGGCGGATCACAGTGGGACAGACGCCTGGAGTCCTTTCCCCCTCCCAGGCTCCTCCAGCTCGCCGTGCCCTCTCGACCTTGGTCCTGTCACTTATGAGGTCATTCATTCACACATGGTTGGTTTTCCCCCCTCAGCAGCTAAATAAAACAAGAGCTGGCAACAGGCCGTCATCCGTAGATAGCAAGGATTGGCTGCATTAATAACAATAATATACAAACCGTATAAAGTGACATCGTGCCGCTGGAAAAGACCGGCCCTGTGAACCTCCTTCCCGCTAAACGCGGAGAGCGCCAGGCTCACGGGCCTACTTTAACAGGGCATGAGCTCAGTCAGACTGGCTGGGGCCGACTTGGAGGATCTGTTATTATCTATCAGGGAAACGAGGTTTCGCGTTCTATAAATACCGGCTGTGCGGCTTTCCGCCTGGGCTCCGGCATGCCAGTGGGCGAAGAGGACCACAGCAGTCCAGCCAAAAGGATGGGCCGAGGGATCCGGCCACTTTTAATGCGCGACCCCACCCCCCCAAACAGCAATCACGTTCGCAGACACTTTCAATCCCATGTGGGGTGTTAGTTCCTGGTTCTCCCTTCCAGGGGATAGGAGGACAGGAGGGGAATCCCCAAAGCTGCTACGAGGTCAAAGGGTGAAGCCAAACTGTCCCCTCACCGGATCGGATATACCACTGTCTACAAATGCATTAGGGCCTGGATGGGAAGCTTCAGGGGAAAACTGTGCAGCCGTTACCGTCACTAGTGCGGCTGGTCGTCCAGAAGGGGGCACTGCACCGAGCAGATGCCAATGCAAATGTGAAATACTGTTGCAGAAAGCACCCAGTTTTTCGGAAAAGATGTCGAACCAAGGTCCAATTCGGCGTGCCCTTAAAGGTGCTCTAAAAGATTAGGAGCACAAGTACTGGCAAAACTCCAAACGCGCAGCTGGGTCTGTCCATTTCATTGCGGCCTGGTTAATTGGCTTATTAAAAATCCTGGCCTCATCACTCCAGCCCATGTGATGTCAGCCTTTCTGGGACAAACCATTTCTTGACATGGGAGCCGGAAATAGATGTGGAATGAGGTTTGACTACACTGAAGGGCTTTAAGGACACTGCAGATTTTTTAAACCTTAAAAACTTTACTGAGCATCAAAAAAGTCCTGAGAATTATGTGCAAACGTTATACAAATCATAGGATGAACGCTTAGCATTGTTTTAATTAATTCTTCACTCACAACAGGCCGTGACTTACTTCGATTTCGTAAAGCACCAATTTGCCTTCCCAATTTAACAGTCAATGACAAATGTTCTGTTTACAGTTCGTGATTTTTCTGCAAATGGATCTGAATTTGATGCAGGAAAAAGTGCGTGATGGATTTTTGTTTGATTCTCAGTATACTGCAGTCGAAACTAAATCGCTGTAAAAGCAGCGGAAAATGACAGCATATTACTCACTTGCAAGCTCATCACACCAGAGTTGTCATTATGTATTGAAAAGGGGGACTTTCATTGTGAAATTCCTTTTCAGTTTAAACACTTTGGCGACGTGGGCTTCATGACCGGAGTCAGACTGTACTTTAAAACTACAATTTCTAAATGGACAATTTATACTGCTGAGTGGATAGAGGAAAGACATCTGGTCATCTCTAAATAAGCTCTGTCTACTTCTCTCAGACAGGAAGGAGGAAACTATTCAAGAGGAAATGAAAAATATGCTTTCCACAAATGGAGGTTTACATTAAAACAGTTTTTGGAGTTCAACACAGATGCAGTACATTCATAAATTATTTTCCCCTCAATTCTGCCAATAAAGAATATAAAAAGGTCCTTTTTTACAGCCATTCGGGGTAATTGTACCTATCTATATTCCTGTGAAGGTACCAACAAATTTATTTTGGGTTTGAAGAGCCGGTAACGAAACAGCCATCTGAATACGAAATATTAGTGATACAAGGACAAACTGTGATATTCATTTATCCAGAATTGATCCTCGGTTAAAAAACTATTTCCATTGTGCCGTGTTCCTCTTCCCCCCCCAATGTAATAAATAGTTTGTGCTATTCCACATGCCAGTTAAAATTTATGGTGACATTTAAGTAGTAGAAACAAGTTAGTGACTAAGTAAACAAATTTGATAGATACGTTATAAAGCTGCCCTTTTCTCTATCTAAATAGACCTACATGAAGGTAAAATTAGTCACAGGCTACAAGAGCACTCTTCGCAGAACAGGAGAAATAACAAAAACAAAATGTTCTAGGTCTGGTGTTTTATTGTCCACAATGTACCATCACAAAAACCGTTAGCAGGTCTGAGAGTGTCTGCTGTGTCCAAAGGAAGTGGAAGCATGACAACACTGTGTGAGGAGACGCATGCTGTCGGCAGTGTGGAGTTGCCAATCTAACGACCGTCAGAAAGTCACCAAGAGCATCTTGGGAAAAGCCTGCCTACGGGAGCTTTGCGGCATTGACGACATCGGCCTGCTCCGTGGGACTTCACGCCTCATTTCCGCTGCAGCCAGGAACCGACCCCTCACTGGGCAGGGCGTTCTCATGGCCTTGTTGGTTCCTGGCCGTTTTCCATTGCAGTGGAACTGGAACCAGGCAAAGGCTTAATTTACAGGAAAATCTAACAGTGACTAATTGGCTTCTATGTGAATTTGCCTTTTCTCATGGGATTTTAAGAATATCCTAATAAATGTGTCATACATATAGCTATGTAACTGTCAATTAGTGTCATATCAAAAAGAAACAAACGTATAACGCAATCCAGCAGTTTCAAAGTCGCTCTCCATTACAGGGGATACAGTTTTATGTAGATCGATTTAGCAATCCCTCCAAATGAATTAGCTATTGCCAGAATAAGGGTTTACCTTCTGAATTTTACAGCTTTGAGGAGAAGTTAATCTGAACGTTAAAATTTACTTTCTGCTTAAAAGTGGCGCCAGCGAGTTGTGCATGAGAATAAAAAAAACAGGCAATCTGTGACAGTAGCGTGAGACCCATCATTATGGAGTACAGCCAAATTTGAACCCCACCCACCACGCTGGTTCCTGTTGGTTCCTGATATGAAGGTGAGCTTGTCAGTGCACTTGAGGCCTGGAACCAAGAGGGCCGTAGGCAAATGGAAATCAAACAAGAACAATTAAACTTGCTGCTTGGATGGCTCTGCAGTGAAACAGCAGCACTAGGCAGGAAGCCTACAGTCTTGTGATAAATCTTTTTTCCGATGCCAAGCTCTTAAGCAAATGACCACTGGACCATATGCTACAGCAAGTTTTGCTAAAATTATGCCACATGGTTTTTTTAAAACAACAAGATGTGGTATATACCGGACGGCCGTAACTGGGGCCTAGTGGCTCAAGAACGGGTCATCAAGCGTGGCACCTCCGTTCAATCGCAATGAGTTGGGAGGAAACACAAACCGCTACATTTAAACCGCTATCATGGTAAGGTGAAACAAAAGGGGATATGCCTTCAGTAATGGCTACGAGAGGTCAGGGGGTGTCAACAACTCCGTCCCATTGGCCACTGGAAAATACTCGAGCGGCTAGAGGTCCCCAGAGCGGCAGGCCCCACCACACTCTCTGTGTACTGGACAGTGTACACTAATTATATGTGCACTGGACAGTGTACACTAATTATATGTGCACTGGACAGTGTACACTAATTATATGTGCACTGGACAGTGTACACTATGTACTGGACAGTGTACACTATCTGTGTACTCGACAGTGTACACTAATTATCTGTGTACTCGACAGTGTACACTAATATGTGCACTGGACAGTGTACACTCTGTACTGGATAGTGTATACTAATTATCTGTGTACTGGACAGTGTACACTAATTAAAATGTTGACACGATACATCTCAGTTCAATAATCAACGCAAACGGCCAGGGTAGGTGTGTCTGTGTGTGTGTGTGCGATAAACACTAAAAGCTCAGAGGGTTAGAGGAAAGGGTCTTGCAGAGGATCGGGAATTGGACAGCGTTGATTTAACATGGCTAAGCTGCAGGGTTGGCCGTCTCTAATGGGCAGGACACAAAGCCCAAAAAAAGGCACGGATTCAGAAGCCCTCCGAGTCTAGTGGATTACTAACAGCTGCTGGACCAAAAGAGAGAGGGATTTGTGGGGAAATGCTATGTCATGAATGCTATTGGCTTTGAGTTATTAAGCCAAATGGGTTAATTATGTCATTTGGTAACGGCGTATTCTCACTACAGCAGTATTTTATGCTACGGTATTGGGGCGGTACTTTAGATATACATTATGGAACATTAATATTAGTGGACAGAGAGGATGAAAACCATTACTGAATAAATCTGAGGATACTTTCCTCATATTCCACAGACACATGTGGGAATGCTGAAACCTGTGTTCACCTGCTACCCGATGCGCGTTACCTAATTTTTTTCAACTGCGTTCTGCATTTTCAGTTTTGCTGTGAAAACCGGAGTGGCAATTCCAAGAGCTGGTCTACCACAGGTGCCAGATTCAAAGCCGCCTCTCAGTGAATGAGCGGGAGCCAGGGTGCAGGGGTAAGGGAAGGGTCCGATCTGCCTCTCAGTGAACGAGCAGGAGCCAGGGTGCAGGGGTAAGGGAAGGATCCGATCTGCCTCTCAGTGAACGAGCGGGAGCCAGGGTGCAGGGGTAAGGGAAGGGTCCGATCTGCCTCTCAGTGAACGAGCGGGAGCCAGGGTGCAGGGGTAAGGGAAGGGTCCGATCTGCCTCTCAGTGAACGAGCGGGAGCCAGGGTGCAGGGGTAAGGGAAGGGTCCGATCTGCTCACGGGCTTCTGCAAACCTGCTGCCCGCTATACTGAGGGCTTGTGTGCCCTCACCAGGCGTTCATCTTTGATCCAGGAGAAGCTGACAGCTAAAGAGTTCACAGTAAAACACTAAACTTTTGCTCGGTTTCCCAGTTAGCTGGAGTGGGACCACTGGGACAGGGAACTTATAGCCTTGTAGGAAATGGACTTGAGGAAAGTTACTAAAAAGGAACAGGCATTTTTTTCTGCGATTCCTGGCTGGATGACTGGTTTAGTTTCCATTTTAGGTGTGTCCCCAGTTGTAAACCTCACGACAAGGCTCACCGTAAGCCATGTTGTAATGGTACAACTGACCACAGAGACAGTAAGCTTCAGAGCTGATTCTGACAAAGGCCTTAGAAAGCGCCTGTGTGTGTGAGTGTGTGTTCCAATGTGTGAATGTCCATTTGTGCGCCTGTGTGTGTATGTGCCAGTGTTTGCATGCGTGTGTGCCAGTGCATATGCGTGCGTGTTTGTGTGTGCATTACCGTGCTGCAAAACATGTGCAGATCTGTGCGTGCACAAACTCGTATGCATGCAAAAGGCAATGTCCTAAATATCAAAAGTAACTGCATAAAAACTCACAAACAAACAGAACCATTATTTACCATTAGGTCATCTATTGGCAAGCATTCCGGGTCTCATTACAGCCCAGAAGGATGGGATCTGCCTGAGCCGGCTGGAACTGAGAGACACCTATGAAACTTGTTTCGGCTGCTCAGACTGGGCCAGGGAGGTAATGTGAGCGTCCTCGGGACACCCGCCCCCCCAAGGCCCGTGAGGGTTGGAAGAGCAAACAAGGAACGCAAGACGTAGATAATCGATTGACAGACACATTCACTCTTATAATGGGAGTCTAGAAGTGGGCAATCAACTTTGCCAAAAGTACCGTTTAGTAGAAAGAATCCTACAGTTAATGCCACTGTGTCGGATAGCTCACCAATACTACTATTACTATATTCCATCTATATTAAGCTTTAAAGAACATGGAAAAGATCGAGTTTAGCTTGCAATTGTAAGATGGGACAAGTGACTTGTTGGTTTCTACACTTGCTCTACTAAATTGCTGCAGTTCAAATCGGCGTTATCTCTGGAATACCAACACTTATATACAACGGCCTTACATAATATACAAAGTGTTTTTTAATGCCGTGTATATATTGCAGTGTTGACTTTAAATACCGCCATTAACATTGTTGTTAGCTCAAGCCATACAAAACTTTTCCCTCATATGGTCACTAATTATGCTCCTGTGTTTTTGGCAAATTCCCCTGTGCTTTGTTGCCAAGCTGACACATAAAATGTTCTAACAGAGAAACTATGAACACACTATGTTAATACGCTTTAAACTCCGGGGGAGTTATCCCGTATAAGAGATGTGAGTGTCGGCATTTACATTCAGAACAAAGACAGAACAGACGTGATGAGATGATGAGAAACTTAAGACATCACAGTAACATCTATTTTGGCAGAGTCAGAAAGACAGTGCTGCAAAAAATAAAAAAATAAAAAATAATTCACTGGTCAATCATAGGCTGGCTTAAAAGAAAATAAACTGCAACGGAAGGGCCAACATGGCAGAATTCACATCAGTCTCCTCTTTATCTGCCTGAGAAAGAAATGTATAATTTACATGAGCAAATAAATAAATAAATAAAAGGCCAGCGCCAGTTATTTGGCAGAACTTCTGAGACAACAGATTGATTCCCATACCTGTGCTGCACCCGTCTGGATCTGCACACCTGGTCGCGATGCTTTGGGCTGACACCCAAGATGACGCCACCTAATTGGCGTAGCCATCAGTGGAGTTGTCTTCGGCGCTGTGGAGGCCTCTCTTGTCTGGCCTCTGTGGTGGTTCATTTAGCAGCTCACTGGCACGAGAAGCTGCAGTGTGCGCGGTTAAAAAAAATTGTTTTTAAACGCACGTGATGACAAGCGTGTCCACAAGTGCTGTTGTGTTGGGGAAGCTTAATCTCAGTGATGTCAACATGCTGATGAAGCAACAAGCACAGCCAGCGAGTTTTGTGTGTGTGTGTGTGTGTGTGTGTGTGCGCGCGCGCTGCGTGAGTACATCTCCCCAGAAGTTCCGTGGGAACAGGGATTACCGATGCATTACTATCACCACACGT
>JAOVYW010000064.1:478802-489458 GCA_025775045.1 Hiodon tergisus | reverse complement strand
GGAAAATA
This sequence comes from Hiodon tergisus, assembly GCA_025775045.1. Classification (NCBI taxonomy): domain Eukaryota; kingdom Metazoa; phylum Chordata; class Actinopteri; order Hiodontiformes; family Hiodontidae; genus Hiodon; species Hiodon tergisus. The sequence goes on along the minus strand of JAOVYW010000064.1, from coordinate 489,450 downwards.
AATCACTGGAGCACAAATCACAGGACTACACCAGGGTGTCTGTCAGCTGGCGTGCTAGCTCTTGCTGCCAAAGTGTAGCTTCTGAGAAGCCCCCCTATGGCTGCATTAATGTTATTTATGTAGATACTTACCATAAAAATGTGCAGTAGTTAGAGGTAGCCTAGGACAAAACTATTTCCCCCCCCCCTTTTCCTAGCGACAGTAAGATTTCAGTAGTAAAGACCTGGACACTCAAACCCCAGGACAATGACCTCTAAACAAATGATTAATGTGAAAAAGAGAATCTCACACACACACACACACACACACACACAATTTCATATAAAAAATGTACTGCATAAATTGCATGCCACTTTTTGTGAGTGAAGAAAAGAAGAAACGGTGACTCTAGCAGACCAGAGTGCAAGTTGACCACTTGGGCCCAAAACAGAAAACACAGCCCTCTGTCAGTTGTTCTCCATCATCTCCTTTCTCCATCATCTCTTACTGGCAGTTGTGGAAAGGTGGCTGCAGAAACGATTATCAAGACAAAACTTTTGAACTACGCACATTGGCGGGATGGCTCGCTACCCCTGATATATACTCGGCCGAGGGAAAGGAAAGATCCTGCTAAAAAGGGCTGGTGTGAGTGAGCTAATTAAAACCACTACGTTATCGCCACTGCCAGCGCCGCGCTTGTCATATTTGAGTTGGCTGGGGGAGTCAGGCTGACACTTAATCAACCAAGGACCGGCAGCAACAGGAAATGGCCCCCGCTTCACAGTCACAGTCAGCAAGCGAACAATACACGCAGGTGAAGAGAAACGACTCCGTTTACGGCACAGAACGCGTGCGAGTTTTCAGGTCTATGGGGAAATAACCGGGGTGTTACTTTTAGGCCACCAGAAATATATGAGGAGTTTCCACTTCGACAGGTAACAAACCAGTTAAGTGTCTCATTTCCCGTCCAGAACGTAACGGAGTGGTCTTCCCACACTATACGGGACAATTGTGCAGCTCAATGCCAAAATTAGCTCAGTTTTTCTGTGTGTAATTCCTGGATCTTTGTCTAGATAAGAGACAGTTCTTTAGAGAGGGGTTATTCTTTTCTTCTTTCATTTTACCTCTGTATTTGGGCAAATCCTAAAGCGATTAGAAACCATTCCCATCTGCTCCTATCACACCGGTCACTGGTAGGAGCATGTTGAAATGACTCGTGTTATGACAGTTCTCACTTTGTCCGATACAATGCCGGATCTGTGCGCTCCCATTCGAGCGGTGTTATCCCATTCCCATGCGTTTAGCGTATAGCAGGCCTAGCATTAATAACACCTGTCATTAGTCATTAGTGTTTACGTGATCTCCTGGCACTGCAGCAAGAGCGAAGCCAGACGAAAAAAACCTGCTTCCAGTTGGTCATTAAAAATCCTTTTTTTTCTGGAATCGGTGTATTTTCTTGCTTTACCCTCAATTTGGAGTGGGCCATTAAATGTGGGTTCCTGCCACCAGGCGTCACGAGGTTGAGGTGCAGCCAGTCTCGCCAATCGCAGTTGCCTTTGCACCGACCGTCTCCACTTCACTCTGCAGAGTCCACACCAGAAGCACAGACAGGCATGCCAAATGCTGCCAGCCTGCAGGCCCCCGGGAAGCTGATCGGAGACACTCGTTAGCAACACTGCCAATTTAATCCACCCCAGCCACAAACGGCATGAGCCGGATTCTAACCTGCAACACCCAAGATCACTGGGCGTCCTTACTGAAATGCGTCCAAAAGGGACAATCTCCTGCCTGAGATTACCGATGATGGCATGCAATACTTTTCTGCTCGCTGTGCAAGGTGTGAGCGTAGAACTGTCAGCTGGATACTGAGGGGAAAGCAGACCAAACAAAGGGAATCGTTCTTGGCTTAGATTAATTCCTTAATTTCCATGTCCAATTCCTACTACTGTTAGTAAAGCATTTCCAAAAACACACAAAACTAAGCAACCGGTCGTAACCCTTTAGAAAAGTACAATAAGCACTATCAGAGCACAGAGCTTGCTGCAGTTGTTCATATCATACGGGTTAATCCATTGTTGCAGCACGCATTATATGGGTATGTAATCATTTCCGTCTTGGGACTTGGCTCGCATCGGCTGCAGTGATATAGGCCGTCACGGGTAGAATGAATCGGGAGTGAGAGCCAGATCACTTCTGACCTCACGTGGCCGCAAGCCGTCGACATTTGGGTGACCTTTCACTCAAAACCCCAAAAAGTATATTAAGCTGTGGAGGTCAAGAAGCCCCTGATTAATTGGCAATGGACCCTCGTTACCTAAACCTGCCCTGTGTATGGCAGGCGAGCGGAGTGAGGGCAGGAGCCTAACTGCCAACAGATGTTGCAGAAGACGATCCACACAGGGCCTTTGAGTGCTTCTCCCTTTCCACCTATCAGCAGCATTCAGCGCTCCTGTTTCCGCCTATCAGCAGCATTCAGCGCTCCTGTTTCCGCCTATAAGCAGCATTCAGCGCTCCCTGGAGTGCCTGAGGAAGTGCCCGAGACAGGGCATTTTAGTGTGCGACAGGCTCTTCATGAGTGTGCCCTCTTCATTAATCACGTCCCACAAAAAAAGCTAAATCCAATTAAAGCTGGAGATCTGAGCCCGTTCAGAGATGAGAATGATGTGTGTGGGTAATGAGCTAAAAGCCCAGTGACTTAACCCCCCGACTCAGGCAACATGTTCGCTGTGTTGTTTTTTATATAACTGTTCCTTGTCTTTACTCATACGCGGATGAAAGGGACAACGAGCCTGCTCATGCTTGTGCTTCCAATTAAAAAAACACCCTACAGAGTAGAAATGCTCATGGTTTTAATCTCAACCCCATCAGACAGGATGAGAGGATGGACGAGTCAGCGTCGAGACATGGGTATTTTTCGGTACTGTAGCTGCAGAAATGGAACCTTGTTTTTAATGGTTAAGGCCATAAAGAAGAATAAGGAGAGTAGGGCTGCCTGCGGTTTCAGCAGCCTGTAAAGGAAATCGAGGCACTGCAGTGTAATAGCACCGAGTTCCTGAAACTACGTTTTATACTCATGCAAGTTCCAAACGCTGTAAATAAATTTCTGTAAATCACAGCATTCGAGAAAGTCAAGGCTGTGACCACCCAGGGAAAGGAACAGGATCGCCACTACACTGACAAATGTACGACCACCCATACGTTTTACCTGTGGATTCACATAGCGCACAACATGTGTCCAACATCATGAAACAACAGAAAAACCCCAAAAAACTGGCAGAACCTTCTGAAAAACAGACCGAACCTTGCACAGAAAAAAAAAACCCCAGACAGAACGTTTTGAATATGACTGAAACACTACAGGGAAGAAAAAAAAGTTGTCTTAAACAAACTGCAAGAAAAAGTGTTTAAGCAAGAACAGCGGCATAGCTAGCGTGAGTTTAACATCATTCACTCTGGGCAGGCGTGCGGATAGAGCTGCTAGTCTGAGGTCTAACTGGCAGCAAGGTGTTAGCCAGGTTTTCCCCCGGCTGATCTTAGCAGAGCGCTCTCTCTGTACTGGCACCGGGGAGGGTGACATCATCCAGGTGGATGAGAAGCATTCCTTTGGGATGCCATCACTGCCGGGTTCCTAATAACAGAGAATCATTACATTCTCCCCTTCATTTCAGAGTCCTAATTTGCAAAATTATCCCCTCCCCCCTTTTTGAAAACTAGGTTTGTTTCTGCCCTGTCCTCCCAAAGGCTTAGCGTTTGGCTTTGTGCCGGCTCTAGGTGCTCCTGCAAGCAGCGTTTAGAGGAAGCCGGACGAGACCGGACGAGATGCAGCACCACGGAGCCCCGAGTACATTACACTTAATTACTGCAGGCTCGTAACAGGAGAGATGCATCTGCAGAATACATTTTCGTCTGCTTACAAATTACCTTCCAGAGCCTCGGCAAGGAGCTCCAAGTAATATTACACCTGTTTGACTCAGCATTCCCAAAACATCCCAATCGTGCACACCGGCACCATGAGCAAGGAGGCTGCGTCGCATGACTAGGCCACACATGTCAGGTGACATGGGTCAACGAGGGATCTCATGTGGCTGACGTCTTCGCTGCAGGCCTGATCCAACTTGACCAATGGGAATAGTCGAAGCGCACATCAGTGCCGTGGGCGGGAACAGCTAGGCTAATGACACTAATGAGTCCTCCACAGACCCACAACAACTCATCTGACACGGAGTGCACCAGCAGGGGGCACTTGATCAGCAATCGTTAAGCAAAATGGGTCATTTCTAGTGTTAAGCAATGAAGAAATTGGAAATACCCTGGCAGTTACTGCACGTTACACGAGTGGCAAGAATATCAGTAGTAAATTCTGTATGCGCAGAAGACCCCCACCCTAGTTTTTTGGCCGCAAAACATTTGTACACGGCCGCGCTGCAGTTCTTCGCCATTGATATCTAAAAGCAGGTTTAAAGGGGCTTTGAGGAAAAAGGAAGGAAGGAATGGCATTTCTATGGTATGGTGATGTGAAAGGAAGGCAGGCCCTTGGAGGCCAAGATGGCATTTCTATGGTATGGTGAACTAGTGTGAAATGCGGCATTTGCTCTGAAGCCCCGCCGTGGGGACTGCGGTGAGGTCAGAAATCGCACGGTTGCGGTACATTCACCCCGCTCCGTCTAAATACCCCCATGACGGCGCCAAGGCCTTGCTCCGCCTTCTCAAAGCCAAATGCGCCGGCCTTCGTTGCGTCAAGACATTCTTGGCCTTAACCATTTGCCGGCAAACCCAGCAGCGTGCATTCTGGGCCTCGCCGTTACAAACTTGGGATTTCTCACAGGAGAACACATCTGAACTTTTAACTGCCGGTAGGAAGCTGCAGAGCGAGAGATGCGTTTTACACCTGCCTTTTGTCCAAGACCGAGAATAGCTAATGTAACTAATGAATGACGAGACCCGCCTGATAAAACTACAGCACAGTAGCAGAAATAGCCAAGTGATGACTCCATCAGCTTTTTTTGGGGCAGAATTAATCTCGCAAAGCAGCTGAAAAAATACAAAAGTAAAAATGGACCCAGTCACGGTTCCTCTTATCTCCACAAAGTACTGTTCCATCTCACAGGGGTGGCACTGAATAGGTCAGAAAACTGGAGCCAGTTCCTAAGATAGCCAGTACACGGACCCCCTTCCCTTAAACCTGATAGTCTGCTAAATGTTCCCGTTCTCCAACAGTGGTAAATAAATGGAACACATTTATACAAGGAAAGAGAAGGGGTTAGTGTAGACCAATACTATCCTCATCCGAGATTCTGGAGCCAAAGAAAACACAGCATTGGGTGGTCAAGCATGGTCGTAATATGGACCTATAAAAAGGTTCCCAATTTCTCGTGTTGAATTGGTGAAATTGTCCAGGTGTGGCACTGCTGAAGTCTGGCCACCAAAATCCTCCACAAAACAGCATCTTCTTTCTCCTGCACCCATCTAAATATTTACTCCAATTACAGGAACCTTGAGGAAAAATGTGTGTGGCAGATTGTAGTATGTAAACTGTCACCATAAACAAAAGTTACTTCAACCGGCCCATAATTTCAGCCAATTGAAAAAAAGTGGATATGATGACATGCACGGGGGGGTGGGGGAGCAGGGAGAAAGCTATCATTTATCCCTACAGACATCACAAAGAAACCAATCCCCCCAAAAAAATGTTTTCACTGAATTTCTGTGTGGGTGGGTCAGTTTCCACATAGCATGCAAAACAATTACAAGAATCTTTTTACTTCGTGCTCTGAAGTGCAGCAGACTTGAAATGCAAGCTGCTTCTCCACCACAGACGTTTGACTCTGACGTCATTATGTTGCTAGATCGCCTACGCTCAGTAACGGACGGTCCTTCAGCGAGCCTTTTAGCAAGCGGCACAGTAAACAGAGTTCTTAAGTGGATTTTTTTGTTTTGTTTTGTTTTTACAACTAGCCTACCTGCTAAACTCGCATGTGTCAGATAGTGGAACTAACACGGCCAGCTGACAGACGTACGTGGTTAGGCACACGAATGCATTTTAGCAGTTTAAAAACAAAAACAAAAAACTGCTGGGAAAACAGCGGGTCTCATTATATCCACTTCTAGTTACAAATATAGATACGCACTCAAAAAGTGCACAGGAGTCTATCCAGAGCAGAGTTACCGAAATAAGTGAATTGTTCAACACACGATGATCATCTGCAAGTGGTCAAACCAGTACAAATGTGTCAGTAACAAACACTTTGGTGGCTGCTTGAGTGATTGAGGCTGTCAGATATTCTCCAGTAATTGTGCAAGTTGTTCTAATTAGGCCCTGGCCCTCATCATCGCATGGTGTAATGTGATTACATATTGCGGCCAGAATGCAGAGATTAGCCACTCTAACCGCAGAGCGCATACTTAGAGGCCCATTTCTTCTTCTTTTTTTCTTACCAACTTTATTTGAGGAAAAAGCCTTGTAAGGAATACCCAGGGATTAAAGAGAGATCAGTGCTGGTTATCAGACTGCATGGCGTCTTCTGAGGAGCGGCCGCCAGACAGAACACAGAGGGGAAAGCGGTGCAGCCCGCTGGCACTCCTCAAACGCACGGGGAACGCCGCTAGCTTAGCACTTCGGCTGTGCAAAGGCAAAGGGCGCTCTTATCTGGCCGATAAGTCTGTTCCTTTAGACAGAAAAGGAGAAAGGCTTTCTTCCGAGCTTCACATCTGGCTGATCGTTGCTTTTTCAGTTCTTTTTGTTTGGCGATCGCTCAAACGAGCTCTCGCTGTACCCATACCCTCACTGAAGGACACGGGCATTTGCTGATGACTCTTAACCCCTGTGGGAGCAATGCAGACGCACTACGCTGGCTGTAGCTAGTGGTAGGCTTACTCACAATCGCTTTAATGCATTACAATTAAAAAAGGCAAAAAAACGATTGCTGGGCTAAAACCACGTGCTTGGCTGAAGCTGTATTTAGCAGCATTGCTGAGGGGGACAGTGGAAGGGAGGGAAGTCAGCGGAGACATTTCTGTCCGCATTCTGGAACACACGCTGCCCACAAGACCGCTCTCTACCGGCCTGGCAATCCCGGGTGATTGGACACGGCCCTGGGGCGGGGCGGGGCGTGGGAGACTTTGCCTGAGAGCGGGACGAATGAAACCGGCCGATTGGATCAAAGAAGCTCTGCTGTCCGGTTCACGCAGATCACATGGCCGCCGGTTTCAGAACTGCAAACCCGCCCGCATCTCGGTTGCTCTGGAACCGTGGCATCTGGAGACATGTGTGATTAATGGTCTCCAACGCTTTGATCACACCAACACCACCGATCCACGTGAGCAGGGACTGGCCAAAGCCCACCTCTCAGTTTTCATACCCTTAATGAGCGTAAGAAATGTCAGTGCATAGACTCTAAATGTTCATCTTGGCGTGAAGATTAAAAAGCCTTATGACTGTTCTGGCTTCTAAACAGCACGGGGCAATAAAACTCCCCAACACACAAAAAGAGATGAATTGATCAATTTGAATAGTTTATTTAAGACCATATAGTTGTATAAACACAATTATAAAAATTATATCATGCGGTCAGCAGTGGAGACAGTTGTATATCAGTCTTTATACTTGCACACGGCAGCAACAAATTCCATAGTCTGTATTCAATTATGACCTTGCTATCGGAGGAAGGTTCTGAGAGACGCTGAGGGACAGCCGTGAGCAGCAGGCAGAGGAGCGGTCAGGCCATTTTGGTCAGTCACTCGTGAAACTTTGGCTGCCCCCATAGGTAACCATGGTGACCGAGCTTCTCCAGAGAGAAACCGCGGACGTCATTTGCCAGCCTATGGTGGGAAACGCAAACTCAAACGCTAACAGTTTCTCTGTTAGCAAAGACAGCGAATGCCGTTATTCACACTTCACTCCGGCTCGCACCGGCGGTCCTCACTTCCCCACAAAGTCTGGGAAGGGGGAGCTTTGTGGGGTGACGGAGATGGAACTCCAGCCCCTGATAGCTCACAGACTCCAGACGGATAATCTCACCGTGAGGCGACGGCGCAGAGCCTCATCAGTCATTGTGTGGCCTCAAAGGGCCACAGGCCCACAGGAGACACAGAAAAGCAGGACAGGAATCTGTCGGACATACAGACGTGCGACCACGAGAAGCAGCCTGATCTCCTAGCGTTCGGCATCAGAAGTGCTAGGCAAACAAAAAGGGCTAAACAAAAACGGCCCCCGGTCGTGTGAATTACCGCAGCCGAGAATGATCAGATGAGGGGCTGCCAGACTTCCCTGCCTAAGGCGAAGACTCCTGTGAGCTGAACACCGAGGCAAGGCGAAGGGGTACGCAGCCAAGGAGGCGGCCAGGAAAAAAAAAAAGATTACATTACACTAAAAAAAGGGAAAGAAAAATGAAAAGAATGATCTGCTGAGGATACTTTTACCAACAAGGGTAGACTTTCTGATTTATCTTCCTCAAGCAGTTGTGAGAGTGGATCCTTCCCTTAAATTATGGCTTGGCACAACATGGGAAAGGAAATGTTTTCCTTTTGTCAGGCTGGAAGGAAATGACAGTGAGAACTTGGACACAGCATCCACAGAGCCAGCAGCTGCTCTGACTGAACGACATGGTTCCTGCCGACAGCCGCCGCCAACTTCTCGTCCCGGCAGCGAGTTAAACTGACATGGTGCTGCCAGCTTAAATCGCTTAGCATCCTCCGCGCGTGTTTCCGGATTGGCCCCGGGCGCGTATTGGAAAAGGGACCCTTGCTCGGCCACTGAACACCCCGCTCGGTGAGTGACAACCAAGGTCATTCCTGGGCAGATGCTTTTTGCACGTTCGGTTTCCACACAGTGGGATACAAAAGGAAACCAATGCTTGGTCAGAAAGGCGTGACCCAAAGCAGGTCCTGCCCGAGCAAGGACAGATGGAGAAAATAATTTAGTCCGTGTCCACATTCGGATGCCGGGGAGGAGGCTGCTAAACGTAGCTGAAACTTTCGTTTCCAGGGGTGACCATCTCGCAACGGCCACTACTCCCAATTGCCTCTGGCCTTCAGGCCACACGACCTCACTACCTGCCCCGATCCGCGGGTGTTGGGGTCAGCCTCTGGACACGCTCCATAGAGCTGTCCCACACAAACGCCTCCGGCCTTCAGGCCACATAACCTCACTACCCGCCCCGATCCGCTGGTGTCGGGGTCAACTTCAGGACGTCAGCTGTCCCACACAAACGCTTGCATGCAAACACTGACCAAAAGGCCTTCAGTGGGCATTTTTCAACATTCTCGATGACAACACACTCTAGAACAGAGAAGAAACTGAGTTACCATGGAGCTAAACTGAGAAATGCCAGAGACAAGACTCTAAAATAGCTCCAACAGTGACACTAATGGGACACTTTAACTGGATGGGTTTCGTGCCCCTTTTACGTTGTAAGCCAAGGATATGGAAGCTATTACTCAGACAACGGCCCCATCAACACACTGTGGTGCAAACACAGCTTCTGTCTTTTATGAGTTGAAATAAAATCTAAAATGGACCTTATAACTTAGAAAAAGGCGGAGGAAATGGCTCATTTTGTGGTGGGAACTCATTAATTGCTAACATTTATTAGAAAGATATTGGATGAATGTATTGACTTTCTCTCGCCGGGACAAAGCTGATGCAGATGGAACGTGGCAGTCAAGCCTCATCCCGGCTGTTCCCCCCTTTGTTTAAATTAAGGCAGGCCTCTCTTGTAATCTCTCTGGCACTGGAACACTCCCTAAATGCTGAGGAGTAAATAAATCAATCAATCAATCAATCAATCAACAAACAAACAGATCAGAGAACCCAAACTGAGCCATGGCTTTGTGACAGTGACGAGTATGTGGCCAGGCAGAATGAAGTTTGGGGAGTGTGGGCCTCGCTACGAGGAGAGGGCTCAGCCAAAAAGTACGACGCAGCTAGCGTCTTCCCCAGCAAGGCTCGTCACAAAACGACCAGCGAGACCCGTTCACTCCACGACCGTGGCTTAAAGATCAAAGCGTAAACGCGACAGCTACAGCTGCCCATTAAAATGGCACGTATGACCTGCCTCGCTCATCCTGCCTTCTGAGCGCAATGCCACAGTGAAAGCAAAAATCGGGCTTTAACGTGATGACATCCACACCGACACGATCTGGTGGGCCTGGAATCGGATCCGTTGAGCTGAGCTGCGCAGAGTGCACGGGCGACAATGAAGCTGTTGCTGAGCTTGCAGCAGAAATAACGTAAAGGAAAAAGGAAGCACTGTGAGCTGGAGACTCAGACGGCAGTGCGGACCCGGCACTAAATCACGCAGTGAAAAACTTTACGGGCCCACCATGCTACTCTTCGAAAACTGCTAAAATGTTGTTCAAATCTTATGAATAATCTGGCATACCATAAAACTGAAATCCAGCCCTAACGCAGGATGGAATTTCGAGATTCGGGGAGCGTTTAATCAGTCCTTGTGGGATTTTATTTAACTGTTGATTGGTATGGTCTTATTTTGGCTGCAGCATTAGAGACATTTTTTCCCAACAAATGGAGACCTGCAACAACAACCACCACCATCATCAAAAAAACCTAAACAAAGAACATCAAGTCTGCTGCAGAACAGCTCCAATGCTGTTAAAATAAACCTTGCCCCAATTAACCTTGAGGGACCACCATGTGTGGCACAGTTCGTGT
>JAOVYW010000064.1:459151-478702 GCA_025775045.1 Hiodon tergisus | reverse complement strand
GAACAGCTCCAATGCTGTTAAAATAAACCTTGCCCCAATTAACCTTGAGGGACCACCATGTGTGGCACAGTTCGTGTGGCACAGTTCGTGTAGTAGAGCTGTGTCGTTGCTGGGCGTTTCCAGAGCAGCAATGCCATCACGGGGGAGACCGCAGTCAGCAGACATAAAAACACTGCGCGCCGCTCTAGGTCGCTTCCACAGCACGTGCAGACTCGAGGTTTCTACAATAAAAACCCTAGAGGAAATAGAAATGCACTATGCGTTTCCCCAACTCTGTGGCCGTTTCTGTCGGATTTAGTGGACATCAGAAATGGCCGTGCTAACGACGGTCATGGGACCTTCAACACGGGGAAGCTTGGCGTAAAGCAGTTTGATCAGGACATCTGCTAAACCATGGGCATCTTCAGCACCACAGGCACCGTCGGCTTCAAAAAGCAAATGGAACCAAAAAAACCACGTGAAAAGAACCAAGTTCTTCAATCGGCGCCTGCTTTGGCACTGAGTCCCACATGGGATTCACAGCCACAGTGTAACGTGTGAGAAAACATCTTGTGTGACACTGCCAATTAAACTCCAGGCGTCAATAAGAGGGATAAGAGGCCCTTGGGAGTCGAGCCGGATTAAATATCACCTGCTGACCTCAACCCAGCCAGAATTAAATGATGAAATTTGAGCCCCCCCATCATCAAATCCCCCTGATCATTATTTTTTAACTGAGAACAAGAGGTCAGACCATGACAAATGGCAGAAAAGTCAGTCTAGGGATAAATGTTCTGAGGTCACCAACAAGGGAGAGTCCTTGGCAAAGGATGGGGTTCTATGGACATTACAAAGAGCTGGGACTAGGGAAGGCAGCAAGCAGAAGTTATTAAGTATATACGTTATATCCAAGGAACCATAAAATATGTCACTATCAGAATAATCTTGAAAATATCCATGACGGAGAGAAAGAAGTTTTTATCAGGGGGGGTTGGCACAGACCTTGAAAACCTGAAACCCAAATCTAGTTAAATCCATGTCTAATTTGGTGTACTTTGTGCGTTGCTGGGGCGAGAGATGTCCCCATCAGTGCTCTTCGTACCAGGGAATGTAACAGGGAGAAGCGTGGGTGATGACCCATTTCTCAATGTCTTCCGCAACCCAGCGGTACCATTAAAAAGTCTATGAGATGAGCCAAGGTAGATGGGTTAGGGTTATCTCGCACTTGCATGAGATGGATGGAGAAGGAGACATAAGCCAGAACTAGCGCACTTTTAAAATCCTGCCACTCCGCGTGACATCACCACCAGATCAAAAACGCTTTAAAGTCACGCCCCATCCACAGTCACCGCTGACACCCCTCCAATCCCACCATGCCAGTCCAGCACCATCTCAGTAATTGCAATGACATTGTGTAATGGTGCACAGACATTCGCTCAAAGCCCTTGGAAGCCTTACTAAAAGAGAACGCTTGAGTAATTTAGGCAAGCAAGCACATGTGGAGAGCAAAATGAAAGTTCTGAGTCCCTGCCTTGATCTTTATTTTCAATTAAAGTAAAGCATGATCTCATTTCTAAAGCACACTCATTTTTTAAACAAAGCACTCCATGAGATCATTTTTCAAGAACCCATAAATTACCCAAATCTCAAAGATTACCTAGAATAGCACACTCACACCAATCTAGTACAAGACTCTTCTCAGCATGTAAATCATGCATCCTTGGAATGGCTGTTCGTTCAACGGCAAGCCAAGCACGGCCGCCACACGACCCGGGCCGTGTTTCACACAAAAGTCAAGCGTTCGCCCCTCTCGCCCTATCAAACAATCAAACCGGAAATCCATAATGAACAACTGCACAGACCTCGTTCCTCCTCTACACTTAGAGACAAGCAAACAACATAGGCTCAATGGCCAAGCCACACTTCACACTCACCTCTCCTGTCTCACAAGGGCCCCCGTATGGTCAAAGTGCAGAGGCCCCGCAGGGCCCCCGATCGATCTAAACCATCTGTTGCTTCTTTACATGAAGCCAAGAACAGAATCGGTCCAGACAATTACGTTTGCACAACCACCATCCCAAGGGCTTCTGTGTGCATGAAATATACACTAAACCTTCTGAAACGACTCCAAGAGGTCTCCTTTGACAATGATAAAATCCTCTGTTGTATGTCAAGCATCCCCTAGCATGGCTCACTGTACCCCAGTCCATATTTGTTAGACACCGTGGAGAGCTGAGCAACATGGACACATGGTGTTTGTGGGACACTTGAGGAGAGCTGTGCAGTCCAGACAGGATACAACCCAACAAAGCAGTTCTCTCCAGAAGCCTTAATGTTGCCGGAGAGCGCTGCCTTCTCCACTGCAGCCCCAGGATGGGATGATGCTCTTATCCTTGTCTTTCCATCACCTCTTTAAATCCTAGACCTGTCACAACTGAATCGCCAGTGCGCCTCATGCTCAACGCAAAGGCATTTTTCTTTATCTGTGGTCTGGGAGGGTCCCGTGAAACTACTGTCCAGGTGTTATGGAGAAGCTGAAATGGCATCTTTATGATGAAGTGAGGGTTGCTATTGTGCCTACTGTGGAGGAGCTCAATCCAAGACAGGGTGATCGAAGTGAAGAACCAAAGAGTGTGAAAAACAGAGAAGGCGTCGGGAGCATTGCTGACGGGACTAAAAGAGATCCTTGTTGCCACTCGTCCCTGAAGCCACTCTCACGGGCAGCCCAGACCAGCCGCCTGCAGCTGGAGAGCTCGTTACATCCAGAGGTTCGGTAAGATCCAAAGTGATACTTAGAAACGTCGGAAACATGGGAAACGCTTTGTTAATCTGTCAGGTCTACAACAAACCAGTCGAGCTGAGTGAGTTTTCCCGCCGTGCCAAGGAATGCACGCATTTTGTGGCACGTTTACACACACACACACAAAGTCATGTATCATGTCCCGTCTTCCTTATGGGCCAAAACTGAAATGGACCCAACATGAAGCCAGCCGTTCCCTCGTCAACAGCTACACCGCTGCCTGTAAACAGTCAAAATCTAAAAATAGAGTGCACTCCGAAAAGACAAAGAGCAAACTAAACACGACCCCTCAGTCCAAACTGTTATGAAATACTTACAGGATGATGTCGCAACAACAAAGAACATATTTCACCCATAACAGGGTGACTGTGGATTTTCCCAAAAAGCGCAATCAGAAAAGCATGAACATAGTAGGGAAACATTTCCCATGTATACAGCGATGGAACGGTGTTTATACATCATGCCATGGCCTTCCGCTACGCAGTCCTGGCAGGAATTCCCCCCCCCCCCTCCCCCTGACCGCTCCAGAAGTATTTTAAACACCCTCTGACGCCTGGACGTGTTCGCTATTTAACAAGAGCGTCGCTTACATAAGCAGCAATTGAAGCCGTGAGCCAATCTTGGAGACTCTTTGAAGTGCAGGCACGGCGAATGCGAAGCCCTACCTCTGCACCGTTTCACAGCGTTTGTTTAGGCTGAAACACTCAGGAGCCGCACGGGAGATGGGAGGCTGCCAGAAGGCAAAGAGGCCTGGAACTGCAGTGTCTCCTTTTGAACGCTGGCCTGTGCAGTGACTCCTAACCCAAACACACGGTCATGTATAAAACCTGGAGCGGTGATGGGACGGAGACTAAGGTTTGTCCGGGTTAAAGGGAAGGACAGTGCCTCTCTAAGTATGTATTTTTCACACCACGTATATGAAATGTGAAATTCTACCTGCTCTCTGACGTGAAATGTCAAACAAGCGTCATTCCTGCGGTCGGCTTGGCCAGGCTACCCCCGTGCCAGGCCGTCTCCAGCATGGGCCTGGATTGAAGCCCCTTGTTCCCTTGTGATTGCTTGAGGTTATGTTTCGTCCTGGCTTTGAAATCTATAATGCAGCAAAAACATCCATGACACATCCTCAAAAAATCTCCTGGGCATTAAAGGCCGAAACGCACCGAGAGGTAATCATTTTCAGATGCTTAGGAAGGGAGGGAGGAGGGGAAGGGGGGCAAAAACAACTGCCTGCTCCGTGGATTACAGGCGCAGGGACCGACAAACAACGGCAACTGTTTTGGGGAGGTGGGGGGGGTCTTTACAAGCAGAATGCTGCTTTTTTATTGGATGAAATTCGGGCCTGTCTGATTTTTGGTCCCTGACTAAAGGCGCTAAATTTGTATTATTTACAACACTATAATCTGTGCTGGGTGATATCACACCATGAAATAATTTATTTTGTTCATTATCACTTGGCATTAAGATCACATTAAGTCATTTTGTTAGCCCCAATCTAGTTTGAGCTAACAACAACGGTTTTGATTTAACAAGACACTTGCCAAAACCAATCAGGGAGTGCATCAGTTTGTGTGTGTGTAAGGGTGTATGGCTTAGTAGGGGATTGCTGTCAGATTTATTGAGACAGACCAGTGGTTCAGATCCACAATTCAGGAAGTCACAGAACAGAGGGTGGATACGGACACTGTATGACGACCTGTTCCATTAAAATGATAAGCAAAGATACAACAGAAATGGAAAAAAAGATTTTAAGGCAACTCGTGCCGATGATGAAAACGAAAACAAGCAGTCTATACAGAAGATTCTCACACACCATGCTGTCATGCCCAGGGTTATAAAGAAAAACAAGCCAGTCAGCTAAAAAGCTAGAGGAAATGACATCATGCGCTGTTGGACAGTGAGTCCCGGGCAGGAAGCTCGGTGCCAGGGGCCAACGCAGCAGAGTGGAAGGAAAGCAAAGTTAGCTCCATCACCGCAGTTGGAATGGGAAGGGGCCGGCCAAGGTCAGTGTCAGTCTCACAGCTACACCAGCCAGAAGACGTCCATGCGGTCCACAACGTGTCAACGGATCACTGCCGCCGTGGCCGTCTGCCTTGGCTCAAACCATGCCAAGCAATGAGAAAGGACAGCTGGTAGCACCATCGCTGTAAATAAAGAGGAGTTAGCCAAACGTTAAACCTTCCCATCGTTTTCCCTGGGTCAGAGTGACAGGCCAATGTCTAAAGGACCGTAGCGCTAAAGCAGTTAAAGAACTGCACTTGTACTTTAGATAAAATGTGCGTTCTACTAACAGCAGATAGCTGCCTATTGGCAACACTTTAAGCCAGTGTAGATTCAGGGCTTGGCAATGCAAGGTCCCTGCTGCAGTACCGCCCCATCATTACCGCAGGAAACGCCCTTTCCATCCCAACATCGCCGTTAGCCACCGTTGGGACGATGGACCCCGGCGAACTCCACTCAGGCAGGCTGGGGCGACGGCTCCGGTCTAAAAATAATCCGCACACCAAGCGCCGGGCCTCCTCTGGACACATCCCTGCCTGCCAAATCAATCTGGCTCTGTGTCGGGAGCTAGGCGGACAGACCGGGCCCGGCCTGTGGCGCTAACCTCACCAGGCCGGCTGTATGGAACCGGTTACTGGGGAGCAATGTCATCCGTGTCAGATCCTCCTGCCACTGGGCACCGGCACCAATACAGACGCATGTCTCTCGCAGTGCGTTAAGTCTCACACTTTGTACTGAGGCAGAGAGACTCCATTATAAACCAGAGGGGAATGACTGAGTTACTGAACTCAGGAGGGCCCAAGCCTTGACTCCGAACACATCTTACACAACGGGAAGCATTTTAGGATTAAAATAAAGTCAAAGCAATAGCATTGTCACAGATGTAACGCAATTAGCATTCACCTCATCCTCAAATCATTCCTTAAAACATTCATGAAGTCAGCGGGTATCTATTGTGTAAACTCAGTGCTAGTAAAGTTCCTTTCTTTTTTATGTCCAAGAAGATGCTGAGCGAATGCATAATCCAGTATCTGCGTTGGTGATCCTTTGATGGAGTCACTGAAGAACATCTGGTCCTGCACTGAAAGACTCCATTTAATCCAACCTTGTTATGATTCCATGTTGAGGAATCATTTTTATTTCAAAAGAGAGGGGGATTGCTACAAACATCCAGGAAGTAAAACAAAAGTTAGAGACTGGAAACCTACCTACAGAGACTAGAAAATCCTCTTTAGGTTTCCACAAAACTTCCCATGACAGACTACGATCACGGGAGCACCCTGCAAAGTGGGTTTCAGATTTCATCATCTTTTACACCGTGCAAACATCTAAATCCACGCATGTAGGGAGCATTTCTATTTACTAATTTAAGCCCATCGTTGAGTTTGCATCTTGAGAAATATGAAGTAAAAATAACTAGAAACCCATGGCCAGGAATGGCAGCGGAGAAGGCGCAGTCTGGGCAGCCGGCCCATGGTTTTCATCGCGTCACCCTGTCCCCTCCCCTCGCCTGCTCCTGACCTCCTTCCCAGAACATTACATCTGATATTCAACATATGGAAGCACTCAGGCCTGAAGTATGAGTGGAAATCAAACTCGGTTAGGGCTTATGTGCGTCGCTGTACTTTGGCTTTGCGACCAGAAACAATGGGGCACCTTGCTTCCGAAGGTGGGCAGGCGGGCCTTGTATGGTGCCCGGTGGCGCTGGGTCTTGAAGGAGCCCATCCCCTAACCCCAAACGCAACCTAATTAATAATCAGTCCGTTGGGCCACAAATTACAAAGATGACTCCTCAAAATGTAATATACTGATTGGCTCCTACAGAGATCTTACTCCTGCTGCAGCATCCTGGGTCAGTAATCGCTCGCAGTATTGACTGCAGAAAACCTGTGATATACTGATTGGCTCCTACAGAGGTCCTACTCCTGCTGCAGCATCCTGGGTCAGTAATCGCTCACAGTATTGACTGCAGAAAACACAGCAGGTAGCTGCCATTGTTTATACCCCCCTTTGGCACAAACGAGGACTTTTAAATCTAAGCATTTGATCACACCACACTTGAGTATTAAGTATGTAAGTTGACCTGGGTGTGCAATTGTGAACTAAAAACGTGGTTCGCCTGTAGTCTTTGGCCTTTTTTTTTGGCCTTTGCGCGCTCCATCACTGCTGCATGGGCTGGGCTATAACGTGTCTGAGGCTATGACAAACACAACATTTGGTTTGCACAGTAGATAGTTCCGACAGTTTCTATTGGTTTACTGAACGAGGGATGATGGATAACATTGCTTCAGTGTTGATGGATACTGTACTTGGTGATTTATAAATGCGTTTTAGTGCCAGGAGCCAACTGGCACATATAAATAAATAAAAAAAGAATCAACTGCATATAATAACTAAAAGCATTAGTCAACCCTGTTTAAACACCGGGCTCAATATAAGAATTTTTTGGGTGCCACCTCCCTATGCGATCACACACAAGCCAACAAAGCCGGGCTGAAAAAACATAGCATCTCATGCCAACACGCTTGGTTGCTTTCCGAACGACCATGTTCAGAACGACCCAGGGAACGCTGGGCAAGTGTGCCACTGAACAGCGGCATCGCCATGGCGGTATACTCCTACGGCACTGGGCACCACTGAAATGCTTACTGTCCATCACATTAAATGGTCTGTTCTAAATCAGCCTGTAGCTGTTAGGGTAATGCAGTTCCACCAAGGTCAGCGGTTTGTTTTTTATTGTTCGTTCGAATCTATCTGGAATGTAAAATGGTATAGCTCAGCTAATACAATCAGTTCTTTTATTTTACTATGTGATCCTTGAGCTATTTGAACATGACCATTAAAAGCAAGACAAAGAGAAGTGAAATCCGATTGATGAGGAGATTAGCTTCTAAGGTTAGATCTCACATTGACTGCAGTAGAATGAAGCGCTGTGGAAACCAGGGGGGGGGAAGGGAAATCACAGATAGGTCATGCATGATAAAAATTCTGACCAGCCCCGTTTCGGACGCCATTGCGAGCCATGACGGCTAGGCTGGGGGATCTAAACTGCTTTCATGTTGTGGGAAGTCAGTACAGCTAAGGAGGGGTGTTGAACAGGGTTCTTTCAACTATGCTGTCCGTCAAATCGCGATAGTTCAGTGAACACCTCTTACTTCCTCTGGCCTCCCCATCAGAGTATGGCATTGCTGGGTGATGACCTCATCTGGAAAAGCAGACTAATCCCCCATAACTCATGCACATGCAGACGCACACATACAAAAAAAAAAAAATTCATATTGATCACAGTAAAATCTGGAAACAGATCACACAACACAGAAGAATACTCCTCTTTTGGCAGAAAACAGATGGCCAGACAGTTATAAAACGCACACTCATATTTTATATAACACACACACACACGTGAAAGCAAGGTGAGCCTACCCTTCCCACTCCTGATAAAGTTCACTAGTCCCAGGGAAACTACTTTTATTTAGTTCTAACTTTAATCAAATGCAGCATTTTAATTATTCACATACACCACGACAGCTGGCTGCCACCAGGTTACACATATCCATGACGCTGAACACAGTCACGCACACACGCGCAGACAGACAGAGACACACACACACACACACACACACACCTCACTGGAGGCTGTAGGACCTAGAGCGCCATATAAGGGCATACCGATGACGTTATGCTCCATAGGCTGTGAGCATGCAGCGAGCACATCTCTTATTGTTTGGTTCCCCTGCTGGAATGTCCACATCGGAGGCTCTGGGAGAGACGCGGGAACGGAGGAAGAGCAGGCTTTAAGGTGCGGGGGCTCCACAGACACGCGTGCCGCAGGTAGGGAGAAACCCGCAAACAGCTACAGCTTCAGCTTGCTAAATAACCCCTGTGCCAGTCAGCGGGTCCCGGGGCAAATCCTTCAGGGTGGCTTTATACTGCAATAGGACTCGACTCAATGGCCGGTAACAAGTGAGCGCAAAGTAACTGGTGTGAAACTTTTGGAATTTAATAGTTAAAAAGCCATTATCAAATGGTGGAAGAGAGCAGATTTAAAGTTGTAAATAGCAAGCTCAGAGCTGTAAACCCAGCTGTGTTACTTCTTACTTTGGAAATAGGTGATTTTTGTTTTTCCTTGTGCCTTTTACAGGCTATTTTAACATTAAAGACAAAAATGAAGAGTTAACAGATACACTTTTTATAATCATAATGTTCAATGTCGCAGATTTTTGTTTTAAATTGCTAGAGCACTAATCCATAAATACTGCTCCATTACAATTAGTCATATTAGCCCATTTAGTAAATTAAAATTTTACAGGGATTTTGTTTTTAAACAGATGAAAATGTGATTTGGAGAAACTAAATAACGCAGTATGAAACTTTATCAGAGTATATAAGACTTTAATGAGGAAGTTTGAGCCAGACTTTTCCATCTGAGCTTGGTGCATTCTAAAAGCGCAGAGATCTCCACACTGCTAAAAGTTCAAAGCTCCGCAGATTAACACACCACAAAATTAAATTTTAAATTATGGGAGTTTTCTTGCGCCCGAGAGCCGTGGAGCGTTTGCGGGATGAGTCTCTTAGCCTCAAACCGTAGTGTGACGGGCGTCCGCAGTTACAACACCGTGTCCACAGAGGCGCCCGGGAGATGCTTAGCCTGGCCTCAGTCCGGGACAAAGCGGGCGATGAACTGTGCTCCGACCCGTGCGCCCGCCACCCCGTCCTCTCTCGCCCCCTCCCTGCGACTGCCGTCAAGGCATGGATACATTTTCCTGTCCTCGTCAAATGGCAGTTTAGTCTGAGAGCAAAATATCTGTGCATACACACCACAGAGGTCGCTGGTAAATGTGCTGCATAGAAAATGATTTAACTACACAAACTACAGCCAATAAGAAGGGTCATTGACTGCATCGTAAGAACTGTGAGGCAGGCTAGAGCTTAACAAAAGCATTGTTTCATTCCTAATCTCACTTCCCCATCATTTCATGTTATTAATGCCAAGACGCGTTTGTGCTTCCTTATAATTAAGTGAGGTCCAAATCTCTCAATGCCCCATTCTCCTCATCCAGCCGACACATAATAAGCACTTCGACACCGTTACCGTACTTTAAACCTCATACCGGAGTAATCCTGGCAAAGCTTTGCTTATTAACTCCCCTCACATTTACCGAGCCCGGCTTTGTCAAGAGTAGGAAGGGCAGCTGGAAATAAGTAATGACCCAGAAATGCCAACAGCAAGTCATTGGAACTGGCTCGATGATGCCCGATATTGTTGTGAAAAGTTAATGAATAGCTTTGCCATTTCAGCCTAGTGCCGAAACTTCTGAACTTTACCCCTTAGGATAAACTATGGTACAAGTTAATGAAAACAGTGTTTCTGTCGGATATTAGGAGAATACTAAAATGATCAGCATTAGTACTAATGTACATCGTTTGCTTGTTTACAAGGGAAAGACTTTTTTGCGACAGAATTTTATTTGGTAAAAAACAAAAACATTACTGGCTAAATGAGGAACACTGAGCTACATGTGACAGGAAGTCTTTACATTACAAACAACTAAACCATGAAGAACAGATATATAAATATATTTCTAGTTTGGGGAAACATTCTAGCATTAAGTATTTAAACAAAGGCATTCTACTCCTGAAAGTCCTCAAATTTTCAACATCTTCTTTCCAGAAGAAAATTTTGAACTAAGTAAAGCATTGCTTTAGTAATGTAGTACATTCCTGAAAAATGGCTATAAAACACTCCCATAGGTGTTTACTTTTAAAAACAAACACCCCATACTTCTAATCTTTGACTGAAAAGGCTCGTCTTGATGATAAATTAAGAATGAAGTGTGCTTTCCAACATAACTTTTACGGAAGTTCGGCACTCTAACAAACATCTCCTTTAGCTGATGTAAACAGTTTACATAGTTGATAGTTTCCTAAAAACAGACTACGGATCTGATGCTGTGACAGACACTTTACCATGGATGTTCATCACGTTTCGTTGTTTTTTTTTAATTTTTAAATATGCATATTTATGCATATACATTTTTATTAGCCAAGCAGAAATAATCTGGAGAAAAGTTGATCATTACAATGGATTTTCACTAACAACATTAATTCCTCCTTTGGCTGGAGTGTGCCTGTATCGCTATGTCCGACCTCTGCTTTTCCAAAGTATGCCGGAGCCAGTCAGAAACTGCCAACTGGAGCATCATCATCTTCTGCATCACGCCAAGGTCATGTGACCCGTCTGCGAGCCAAACAGCGGCGATCCTCTCAGACGTTGTCGTGAATGGAAAGGTTGTGGATCAGTACGGTTCCACGTCCCCCCCCCCCTCCCCAGCCTGAATCCCTGCGGGGTATTAGCGCGTGGAGGGTACACACAGTCGGCGAGGGGCCCCACCCTGCGTCCCTGACATCATGCTTCCCTCCAGGAGTCTACACGGAATTTGTGACTGCTGAGAGAACTGCTGTGTTTACACAGCCAGCCTGTAATTGCCTTTGGAAGAGGGGGAATTCCTTTAAATATAAAACTGAAGAGGGAAGGTGGCGATGGTGGGGGGGGGCTGAGGAACCCCTTAATTAGGGGCTTGTTCTGTGCCAATGCGACATCTGTGGAGCATGCTGGCAGCTGCGCGTTCTCCAGTCAAAACATCCCCTCCGACGCTGGCGGCTGCAAGCCCCACTGAGGAACCAGCTAGCCACCGTGACCCCGTCCTGCACGGTTTCACACTCGCCCCTTCTCAATCGCACGCACAGCATAGAAACACACAGACAGACACACAGAGACACACACACAGACTGCACTTGCACTTTAGGGCTCATAGAAGGTCCTTCCTTTAAGAAGCAAGTGTGACTACTGAAAGGCAGCCATTACTGTCACCAACAACCAGAAACCCAGAAAGCATCTCAGTCACTTTCTAAAAATTGTTTGCCACTCATTAGCACATCAGTATATTTCCTGAATCAATTCAGTTTAATGCCAAGCTCAGGGCACTACAGATAGGCAGCTGGTGGGTGTTGCTGAACCTGAGTAAAATAGTGTCAATGACCTCTGTAGCCTCCCATTGTGTTCCATTTTTAACACTGGCTAAAACTGTAAGTCCTTTTCCTCTGTCCCCATACCTCTGTGAGACACAGACATTCTGAGGGGACGTTATTAACGGCGTGCGCCCCAAGCCCAGAATACCATGGCCTAAGCAGAGGCTGCCGGGGGGGGGGGGGGTGAAGACCCTGCCACGGGGGTCCGGCCTGCAGGGGTCTGTAAGGGCCAGAGTCTCGGGGTGCCCCTTCACACTCCGCTGCAGTGCGATGCCAGAGAGAACACCTTCACTGTAACGGGGCGAGCGTAATGTCATCCGCTCCGCTCGCGTCTCAAGGGTGCGCTCAGTCTAGTCGTGAGTGCCACTCTGGCACAACAAAGAATAAGAATATTTTTTAAATGGTAAAGCGCTGGCCTAAGAAATAGGGGTTTTCTACAATTACAGTTCTCTTTCAACCCTTTCTTAAGAGATATGTCCACAAATGTTTGTCTTTTTTGCCGCCCCCCCCTTCAAGTGGGAGACTAGGCCAAAAAAATAAAAGAAGAAGCAATATTAGATTAAATAAGCAGAAACATCTGGAAACTGCAATTTGCATTTTATTTAGTCATTACATTTTATTTAGAACCGAATGATGAAAATGGACTAACTGCACCCAGCTTTTGTCCCAAAACGTGCACTTCCCCTTGCCCCCCACCTCTGTGTCAAGCTTCCCAGCATTGTGAAAAATGATATGCGCCATGGGACCCGATAGCTACTCTAAAGTATTTCAGGCTACCAGCCTAGGAGCTCAGCAGCACTGTTATACTTAGGGATCTATTAATGTTTCCATGACATCAAACAGCAAACAAGCGAAAGGGCTGTGACCCAGTTATCCCCGGCAGGCGAACGTGGCCGCGTTCTCTCCGACAGCGCGTTAAGTGCGGTGATGGTGGGCGTCGTGTGTGTGCCGTGTGCTCCGACAAACAACGGCAGACCGTTTGTTACTGCCGACTCTCGGAATCTCAGAAAACGGCTTACTGGGAAACATCAGCTCGAATTTATGACTTCTAGTTTTGTGGTTCATATACTGTAAAGAAGAACGAATAAATAAAACATTTTTTTAAACTATAGGAAAAAGTGATAGGAAAAGATCACTTATCGTCATTTTCGGTTCACTCAAACATGGTGATCTGGCAGTGTTCACAGGATGACAAACTTAGACGGTATGAAAAGAATTATAAATGACATTTATGAGTTCACATTCAACTTTGTAACTGGCAAAACAACTCCTGAATGCTCTGGTCAAGAGTCATCTCTGGATTTTTGTTTCTTTAAGTACTAAATAACAAACGGAGTCAATGACATGAAAATGTCATAAAACTTCATCATAAACTGAACTCATTTGAACCCATTACAGTTTGGTTAAATTAAAATATCACAATACTCTGAACTGGATCTATGGTCTAGTAAAACATGACACTTTACACACGTACATGTACAGCGAATTGGAAATGGTGCCGGACTCATTTTCTTAAGTAAAAGATCATGGGTATGAGAATAATCCTGGTTTCATGAGACACACAACAGAAACGCAACTCTCAGCACTCTTCTGAACTGCTAAACCGCCGGGCTAGTCCACAGTATGGCATTGTCTCTAATAAACTGGCAGAGTAAACACTGTAAAACACTGGGTTTCTCTATTCAAATGAACAATTAAACACCAGCTTTCGCTCCAGTTCCCCTGACCGCTCAAAGCTTTTCTGTGTTCACCACAGAAACGCCGGCCTGAACGCCACACACATCTGGCCAGAGGCAGGCAGCATAACCAGAGAAAACAACCAGAGGAACGTCATTGTTTAAAATGCGAAGCCACACTGAAAAAATTAAAGCATCTTCACGTCCAATAAAAAAGCCAATTTCAGCTGGCTTCTTCAACTGCAACTTTATTTCCGAATGTGGAAGTGTGATTAAAATGTTCGGATTTAAAAAAACAAACAAAAACGAATACAAAACATAATATAAAACCATATATGTGCTATAGATCATCTCCCAGAAGACAAGTGGCCCATTGATGGAGTGGCAGATCTAAATAAAACTTTGGGTTGGTTACTGGCCGACTGCAAAAATATGACCTCACTGCCCAATTTCACCACTGAATTAATATTAAGGGAATAAAATGGCTGAAAATGGACATAAGGCAGAGAAAGTAATGAAAGTGATTGTTCAATGCATTGGTAAGATAAGTGGTTGATACAAGTTAAATATGATTATGAGTGTTTGCCAAAAACAGTTTTAAGTGCATTCATTTTACAAGTGAGAAGATTGAAACCATGAATAAATTCAATTTGACAAGTAAAAAAAAAAAAAAGTAAATAATTACAGCTTTTTTTGTCGTCGTTTTATTTGGTAAAATAAGAGGGGGAGATCTTCCTTCTAGATTACTCAAAGTAGATCAATATGTATTTTTTATATAAAGGTGTATTATTCCACATATCTAATGAAAGGCCCTTTCCTGATTTGCAGACTGAAGCTGCTGATTTGTCAGGAAAAGGCTTACCAAGAGAGGAAAGAGGAGGAAAACAACAAAAAAGTTGATAACCTGAAGAAGGAGCAGATCAGGCTCAAGTCATTTGCCTTGCTGCTTGTGGACGAACAGAACCGCCTAACGGAGCAGCTGGCCCAACAGAGCACCAAGGTCCAGGAGCTGACCGCCAGTGCCGCCCAGGCCCAGGAAAAGCGAAGTACTGCCCAAGCCAGGGCCCAAGAAGAGGAGCACAAAGTATTCCGATTGGAGGAGGAGCTGCGCGACCAAGCCAGTCGCTTCCACCAGGAGCAGGAGGCAATGACTGCCAAACTCACCAATGAGGACGCGCAGAACAGGCAGCTTCGGCAAAAACTGGCTGCCCTGAGCCGTCAGTTGGACGAGCTAGAGGAAACCAACAAAACCCTTCGGAAAGCTGAAGAGGAGCTCCAGGATCTCCGGGACAAAATCAATCGCGGCGAGTGTGGCAACTCAAGCCTGATGTCAGAGGTGGAGGAACTGCGGAAGAGAGTGCTGGAGATGGAGGGTAAGGATGAGGAGCTGATAAAAATGGAGGACCAATGCCGGGACCTCGACAAGAAGCTGGAGAAGGAGTCCAGCCAGGGCCGCAGCCTTAGGGCAGAAGTGGACAAGCTGAACCGTAGGATAATGGAGCTAGAGAAGCTCGAAGATGCATTCAGCAAAAACAAACAGGAATGCTGCGCGCTAAAATGCAACCTAGAGAAAGAGAGGACCACTACAAAACACTTATCCAATGAGTTGGACTCCCTGAAAGTCAGGATCAGAGAACTCGAGGCCATTGAGGGTCAGCTGGAAAAAACTGAGCTCACATTAAAAGAAGACCTCACCAAGCTGAAAACGCTGACAGTCATGCTGGTGGATGAGAGGAAGACTATGGCTGAAAGGATGAAACAGATGGAGGACAAGCTCCAAAACAACACAGGCAAGCTTCAAGCTGAACAGGAAAAGGTGACATCAGTGACTGAGAAGCTCATCGAGGAGAGCAAGAAGGCCTTGAAGTCCAAGGCTGAGCTTGAGGAGAAAATGTGCAGTGCTACCAAAGACAGGGATGAACTTAGGGCCAAGCTGAGAGCAGAAGAGGAGAAAAGTAATGACTTGCAGTCCAAAGTCAGCATGATGAAAAAGAGGTTGCAGTCACTAGAAGCTGTGGAAAGGGAATTCCTGAGGAACAAAGCCAAAGAGGAGAACATTAAGGTGCCCAATGTAAACCGCTTTCACCAAGACGACAACAAAGTTAAAGACCTCAATCAGGAAGTGGAGAGACTCAGGCGAAAACTAAAGGAGATGAAGGTGGTTGAGGGTGACCTACTGAAGACAGAGGATGAGTTTGAATCTTTAGAAAAGAGATACTCCAATGAGCAAGAGCGTGCAAAGGCCTTAATGGAAGAGCTCGAGATATCCAGGAAGGAGTTATCCAAGTACCAACTGGCAGAGAAGGCGGAATCCAATCAAGAGCACATCCTTTACAAGCGTTTAAAAGAAGAAGAGGCCAAATCAAGTCACCTGACCAGAGAAGTGGAAGCCTTGAAGGAAAAGATCCACGAGTACATGGGCACGGAAGACTCCATTAATCGCATGAAAACAGACCACTCGTTACTGCAGAGAAAACTGACACAGCAAGAGGTGAGGAACAAAGAAGTTTCCAGGGAGATGGAGAACCTTACCAGGGAGCTAGAGAGGTACCGTCGCTTCAGCAAAAGCCTTCGTCCCGGCATGAACGGGAGACGCTTCTCGGATCTGCATGTCTCTACGAAAGAGGTGCAAACAGAGCCAACGGACAACCAGCCCCCCGATTACAAGAGCCTGGCACCTTTGGAGCGAGCAGTGGTGAACGGAAAACTTTACGAAGAGAGTGATCCAGAGGATGACACTAACTACAACATCAAGCTGCCAGTCAACAAATGCGGTCCTTCCCTTATCAACAATGTAAACAATCTGAACAACAACATGAGGAGGTCTAGAGTCCCTTTCCCCAAAAGTAAAGAAAGCCAACACCAAGTGAATGGCAAAGTGCAGCCTAGACAGAATGGGAATCATGCCAAGCAAGGGGACGTCGTACTGACGCACTCCCCTGGGCAGCCACTGCACATCAAGGTCACCCCAGACCATGGGCAAAACACAGCCATGTTGGAGATCACCAGCCCTACTATAGAAAACGCCCACTCTTACACAAGCACAGCAGTCATACCCACCAGCGGATGCCCACCAAAGCAAAGAATCACCATCATTCAGAACGCCTCCATCTCCCCGCCTTCCAAAACCAAAGGCTCCCCCTCTTCAGATGGTTTCTGCACACCTGACAGAGCCGTGTCACCTCTCACCATGGCCTCCTACTCCAGAGTCATGACTCCAGATTCCTCAGGGTCCATAACACCAGAGAGAGCCATGTCTCCCATCCAGATCGTATCAGTCACCACTGGCACTCCAGAGCGGTCCTTGTCCGCAGAACCGGTGGAAGTCGTGGGAGGGCATGCAGTGTTTCGAGTTACTCCAGAGAGGCAGAACAGCTGGCAGCTGCAGAGATCGAACAGCTCCGGCACCAATGTCATCACCACAGAGGACAACAAAATCCACATCCATTTAGGGAGCCCCTATATTCAGACCATAAACAGCACATCACGACCCATAAGTCCATGCTACATCCCCGGGCAGGAGCACAGAACTCCAGTATTAGCCAATGGTGTCTCTGCTAAAGGTGGCAACAAAATAACCAGTAGCATCACTATAACTCCCACCACCTCCCCAATCCAAAGGCCTTCACAAATTACAGTAAGTAATCTCTATGATTGACCCCCCTCCCTCCAGCATTAAATACCCTTCATCCTGGACCCAGCTACCAATCAACCCCACCCAGCCTGCCCCCAACCCATTTAAACTAAAATAACACCCTAATACATTTTCCTTCCACCTGCATCGACCATCCTGTAGAAAATCCTGTTTAAGCACTTATTTTCTGTTTGTCCGTTTGCGTGCATGAATTATAACTATGGGGGGGGGGGGGATATATATATATCAAGATGAGTCTTTTAAAAAAACAAAAAAAACACAAAAAAACCAGGCTTTTAACTTATCTTTTTTAAAACCTTGGGTAAACTCAATGCGTGCACTTACTGTATATGCTCAATGTCAAAAAAACCATGTACCAAGACCATTTACTGATGTACTGTTTTCCTTTTGTTTGTATTTTGTCCACAACAACTTGGATTTTGTTAAGGTGGATCTTTCTTTTCTAATGATTAAAATAGGTCAAAGTTGGCTTCTATTTTTCTTTATGTCCATATTATCTCATTTTATGGTTTGATTTTTCTAAAAGCCTGCTTTTTGATGAATGTTGCCATTGGTGCCATTGGACAGCATTCCAGATGTTAAACTTTTTAGAAGATGTCGGGTCTTCCTGGTTTTTCAGATTTAATGCATTGCATGTACACACAGTAAAGGCCAGCTAGACTTAAGTTGTTCTTATAACACAAAATCGACATCATTGCTAGAAAATTGATGATACACTGGAGAACAAATTTGATCAATATACATATAGCCTCTTATTTGCCAGTGTGCTCTGCAGTTTCACCATGAGAAATAAAATACTTAAACATTTTATTAAATTCTTCCAAAAGCATTGGAAACTTTTTTCTGTGTTTTGCACGTCTGAAAATGTCTTCAGCAAAGAAAAGCAATTAATCGACTCACCTTTTTCTAAGGTTTATTGAAACTTTCATAGCCTGGATTTTGCCAAGGACTCTATGTTAACATTCTGGATTTATAAGAGGGGGGAAGCTGAAAATTCCACCATGTGTTGGTCTGGCTAACCGTACACAGACTGATGTCATGGTTTCTCTATCTATCCAAAACATATGAACTCAGGGAGCTGTAAATATACACCTGTGTGAAACCGCAGTCCTTTCTGAAGCTGCGCTTGAAACCTAAACTGAGGGTAAGGAAGTGCCTCAAGTGTAGCAGAGGTGCTGTTTACATGGAACTACCTGGTCTTTCTGTTTGGCAGCACGCCTAGGGAACTGTTCAGGAAAAAGATGTCAAACAAACCCCAAAATTTCCAATCAATTACTGTAAACGCAGCCCATGCATCAAACACCAAGAACATACTGTGCGTTTGGATTGTTCAAGAGAACCAGGAAGGCCTTACTCAGAGGTAAGTATTTGTGGTCATTAAGATTTCACATGGGCCTTAGGCCTTAGAGATGTTCATCACGCTGGAAAAAACTGAACAGCTAAAATGTATCCCTCAAATACAAAATAGCTTAATGCATTAAAACAATGGGAAAAACATGTTTCTAACAACACATGTAGGAAAAGACGGAAACTTTGCAGCACATAATTTCCTTAGAGGGGCCCGCACTGTTCCTCTTAATTGTTTATTGATCTTTAATTAGACGGTTTTGCATTTTCAAGCTTTGTACTGCTCGCTAGGCAAAATCCCAAGATTAGCAGATTCTGAAGGGGAAATAATTAGAGCTGCTAAAAGACAGGATGACAGAATTGTTGCTATAGGTGAATCATTTCCAGGGAAGAATTTGGAACCTGTCAACACCCAAATGCATAGCAGCAGACGCAATCTATAAAGTGTCTTTTTCAATCAAGTTCTTCTGATCTCTGATCTTAAAAACAGTTTTATTTTTATTTTATCCTTTCAAGTCACGCAATACTGGCGGCAATGTGAAACTTGAAATGTGGGCGCACCACACTTCTGGTTCCACCAAGGAACCTCCCAACCTTGAGTTGTTTTTGACACAGCAAAAAGGAACATGGAAAAATGGTGGACCTGGTGCAGCTATTGGAGACTGGTTGGATTAATTTGTCACATTTTGGTTTCTAACCAATTACCTTTATTCAAGGATGGGCGATCCCCATATCTAGGCAAATGTTTTTAAAAATGGACCATAACAAAAGTGAAAGTCAGCTACAAATGCCTGACAATAATGGCAGTAGCCTTCAGTGTTTCTCTCAGGCCTTCATGGATCGAGCTCGGTAATAAGACAGATAATTCTGCCCGACTGTAACGCAGGGGGACAGTCAGGAACAAAACTGAATGAGATACAGTTTCTGAAATATGTACTTAGTCTGCCCATCCGTCTGTGGAGTCGACAGCTGGTCCGGGTGCAGCCGTCTCGGAGTGCACAGGGTCTAAACAGCTGCCTGCCTCGGAGGCTAGAGAGAACCGGACGCACGAACAACGCACGAACAAC
>JAOVYW010000064.1:444694-459051 GCA_025775045.1 Hiodon tergisus | reverse complement strand
TATGTAAAGCATCTTTGTGACATGGCAACATGTGAAAAGCGCTGTATAAAAATAAAATTGATTGATTGATTGATTGAGATCGCGCATTTCTTAATCATTTCCTGTATTTCCAGACAAACAAGAAATGATCAAACACAGAACTTGCCATTGATAGTCATAGGATGAGTCATGGGATGTTTGGCATGTTGTGCATAATTTAATTAGCATGACATTGTGAGCCTGACAAAGTTATAACTTTGCACACAATCTGTCCAAAGGCACAATGCAAAGCACAATAAACCCTTGTTATGGTCAGAAGGCAGTAGGGTCTTATTCAACTTGAGTCTGTCAGGACAATACACGTCAAGAAATTAATACTGAAACGCATGTTCACCATTACTGAGACAGTAATTTGTTTGTTTTCTCTTTAGTTATTGTGTAAAATGCAGAACTGTGGCACCCCTGCCAGCCTGAAGGAAGTGGGAAGTTGCATGGGTCAATGTTTGCGGGTCAAGCCAAGCTGCCTAAAATCTGACCTACCATGGGCGGTCTTGTACTAATTGGGCACTGCCACTGCTCAAAGACTATTGATCAGAGTCGACAGTGACATGGTCCAGATTCACACTGGAAAATCTGAATCACAGGGCCCAGCCTGTGCGCAGAAATGCAGTTACTCTCTCTCTTGGCTGAATGAGCCACTCGGCAGTCCCCAGAATTACAATCCATTTTATTTCTACAGTATGACGTCTACTATACAACATGCAAACAATGGACAAAATAATAACGGAAATAATTATGATCACCCTTAATTTCCTTTTCTGAATTTTTTATTTTTTATTTCCTTTACACACTTAGTAATTGGCATGACATGATACGATCTAATTTACTGTTTTTAATGAACTCCACTTTTTTTCTGTGTTGGAATAAGCACAACAATTGAAGTGTAATGTACAGTAGAGTGTGCTGAGGGCATATTGTTTTTCTGTCAAATGTCCTCTAAGAAGTATTATGTCTCAAGCAACAAAACTGCAAATTACTCTGTTCAGTGAAGCTGCCGGAACCTCTGCACTCTTTGGGAATGCTATCCCATGTTGTTAGGACTCATTAGAATATCAATTGAGTGTGGTCTATCTGCTATCTGTGCAACTCCAAAAGCACAAATTACTGCGGGGGGGAAAAAATGCAAAACAAAGGAAATGCCAATTACGTTCGCTGATGGGTGAACAGCTCGAGCGATGAAACTGAAATCGCGTCAACGATTGTTCATCGTTCTGCGTTCGCCAGCCATGGTGTTTACTGGTAAAACTACATTTTTATATATTTTTTTTTACAATTGCACAAATCTGAGAATAACCCATGATATCGGGAATAAGACTTTTTTTGTTTGCATCGAGGCAGCATTTTCCTAACCTTGCGCTCTCTGAGCGATTAATTAACTTGCAATTCGATCCAGTTATTTTTTTTCCTGTCAGCTATGCTACAGGATTGCTGAAACGCGGTGTGCACGGATGAGTGACATCTGCCCTCTCAGTGGTTGGTCTTGCACTAAAGGACGTTAAACAAAACATATTGGCTCACACATAATGTATTTTTAATCATGGGCGATGGGGAAGCGCAATAACTAAGTTGTTGTTCTGTTGCGGGTCTTGCTGGTGGGAGTCATGCTGTTCTATTGCTTTTTGATGCTCTGTTTCAGACAAAAACAGACACATAAAACATGCACCACGCTGCCACTTGAGAGGAGCTATCCAGAGCCCGGATACAGTATCTTGACCATTTCTTTATTGTGGATTGAATTTAATGCCCTAAATTTAAATGTTAAGGAAAAACGTGTTTGTAAAAAATAGAATTTATTATTAGACTATGGATTTTTAAAAGAATATAGATTGTTGAAAATCTCTTAGATTGTTTTAGAATCTTAATAATAAATCAGAACATCCATAAATTCATGCTGAACTTTTTAGTTTGGTAAAGTAGAGGAGATGGAAGAGAAAAGAACCTATAGGAAATTAGTTTAGTTTTAAAATGAGTTCTGATGTCCAAAAATTACATTTACAGTTGTTTTTAACTGATGTACCTGGCCAAAAATTATTATCATATTATAAAACATCCAATGTCAAGTAAAACTGAAATAAATAACAGAAATGTAAAACTCAAGTATTTTTTTAGTTTCATAATGCAGATCCATGATATTGAAAAGTGCTAATTTGAAAGTTCTAATGTTATTTTAGTATATGTCACTTACAATTTTCACTGTATTAACAATATTCATTTTACATTGTAAATAAGTTGCAAATATCTAAATTCTGAAAAGTCTCATGTACGTAAACATTTCATCCATAATTTAATCCAGTTTATTCTAACTAAGCACAGACCTTCACTGGCAGCACATACTCGTGCATCACGCTTTTCAAGTATGTGTTCCTGCCCTTTGGTTTGGGTGCCTTTTACTCTTTTTCTGACATTTTTGTCACATTTTCCCTGCCAACAACACCAAAAATTACACTTTGTTTGATGTAACTCCGAAAATCTTTTGCTGTGAGAGGATTGTGACCTATGACCATTTTGAGGATTTTGCCCCTGGTTGAATACGTGATCTTCACAGATCTCTTGGGATGTTCAGGATTATACAGAGGACAATGATAAGAGAAACATTTTATCATTCACAGCCACTCAAGAGATGAAGCTTCTCTGCCTTAGGAGGAAAGATTTGAAGGATTTCATGTTCTTTGTTACCATACATATCTTTCACATGTTTGTGATGTTTAAGAGAGGTTCACGTTCCATTTCCAGAAAACAACAACAACAACAAAAATATTTTAAGTCAATCAATTTTGTGGCCAGAAATATTGCTTCGTTTCAAATTTCAAATTTCATTTTAAAACAATGTAAAAAAGAAAAAAGGAAACCCCTGCTGAATTTCTCCTCAAATGGAGACAAATGAACAGATTAGGGAAGCCCCAAAATTGGGTCAACAACACATGGGGAAGTTCTTAAAACAATACTTAGGGCAATGTCTACAAAAAAAAGGCATTTATATTACAGATAACATCTCTGTTACATGTTAACTGGCTTGTAAGGCTACCAGATTCTGTCTAAATGTTATCTCTGAGGGAAAAAGATAGAATTACAAGAAGTAAAATTGATTAACAAACTTCGAATTTAGGAGTTCTTTTTCTGAACCAATTTTTTAAGGTGTGATTCATTAGGGCTGACAGGATAAGGTATGAATAGACATAATGAGCAGATGTTCAGACAAAATAATTTTATCTGTAAAGACCTACTTTATTGAGTATTGTGTGTCTGTAGTTCTCCTGTGCAAATCCTGTGTTTAAAATCACTCTTTAATCCACAAAGTTCATTCCAGTGCAAATCGGTGGGAGAAATATGCCTGTGCTCAGTACATCTGTAAACATCTGTCTCTCTTTCCCCAGAAGATAATGTAACCAGCTTAAAATCATACCTGAAATTCACCAGCAATATCACCTGATCCGTGGGATCCTTAGGCATGCTTGCCAGACATAAGGTGGTTGTCTTGAGACATGCATGTTGGCGATGTCACAACACTCTGTTGGTTTTATGTACCATAATTTCCGGGCTATAAGACGCTACTTTTTTCACACGGTTTGAACACTGTGGCTTAAACAATGATGCGGCTAATTTATGGATTTTTACTGGCTAACAAGCTTCATGCCACCAAAACATTTAGCCTCGTCACATCGGACCAATGAAATTACCGAACAGGTCACAGTGGACCAATGAAACTGTTAGAATGAAATCAAACGCACTCACACTAAATTCTTCAGATCAGTCATTTTGCCTTCGGAGCATTGTGAAAAGACCGTACACTTTGAAAATCCTTGAACATCACATTCAATAATGTTGTGTTTGTACTTGTGGTTATGTCTATGTTTTCTTTTCCATATAAGATGATGAACAGGGTTGTTTCTGACAGTGATTGGACAGTGCAGAGGAAGTTTCAAAAGTTTAACTGTATTGTCAAATGGTGAACGTTTACTGCACAGGGATTTGAGTGCCAGTGAATTAACAGATGGAATGAGTCCAAATTTAATCTGCAATGAAAAATGGCCATTTATTGCTCTTTAACTTCGCCATCATCATAAAGAATATTTTATACCCCTCTTTTCTAACATTCGGAGTTTAAATGCACTTGTTTTTTTTAAATGAAAAAAAAGTCTATTTAACCCTCAGCAGTTTCTGACCATAATTAACAGTTTAAACAATTGAGATACGGAGTACGGACGTTCTCTCCCAGCTAATTCACAAAGGAGGACATAGGGTGGTGATTGAACTATTGCTAGCCCTGACCTTGCACGTTGGCTGCCTCAGAGTCAAGCACAAATAAGTAACTGCATCAGTGCTCTGAATGATCTAAAGGGTGGGAACTCAGACACAAGCCAACAGCTCACCATGGTACAGTGGTCCTTGCTGTGAACGACCGATTGACTCC
Organism: Hiodon tergisus; assembly: GCA_025775045.1. Lineage (NCBI taxonomy): Eukaryota > Metazoa > Chordata > Actinopteri > Hiodontiformes > Hiodontidae > Hiodon > Hiodon tergisus. The sequence goes on along the minus strand of JAOVYW010000064.1, from coordinate 454,601 downwards.
AACTCTCATACGTTTAAAAATTACATTATTATCTCAATAATAAAAATGGAAACGCAGTATTCAAATTTGAAATATAGAGTTTGGATTAGAAAATTTTCTAACCTTGAATGTTGCTGATACAGCGGCACATATTTTAGATCAGCTGAAAACAAAAATGTCACAATAGTGGATCATAAACATCATAAACAGGGTGCTATCAAGTTTTCCTTAACTCTTTTTTCTTACCACTTTATTGTGATATTTGAACAAGTAATAAAAAATATAGAGCCGATGCTGTCAAAATGTTGTTAATGTTGTTAGATCCTAAAGGTCTTGACACTCTGAGATATAGCACAAACTGCAATAAAACCTTTACATCTTATGGATTTTATAATCAAATGAGGGCTGCTAACTAGTTTTACAGCTGGTTTACAGCCAGTGTGAAAATTGCATTAAAAGGTAGCTTAAGGATTTTGGAGTGTAAATGATGTTTCAACAAGCCAGCCTGCTGCTGCAAAAAAATTGTTAACTAATAAATAAATATGAAAACAGGGAGAGGGAGTGTGGTGCCCATTACACATAATTTAGAGAGGTGTTAAATCACAACCAGGAGCTCTGAGTAAGAGTCGTGATGCAGGCTGCTGAGGTGGGCCAGCATACCGATTACACCGGGCTTGTATTGATCAAGCCATGACAACTCCCTAAAAATTGCCATTACAGCACCAGCGCCTTTGGTTTCTGCAGATATTTCCATTAGGACCATAGCAGAGTTTCCCTGAGAAGAACAAAGCATGAGACAGACAGAGTGCAAAAATCCACCACCAGCAATTTTAAAGAGACAGTATTTATTTTATTGGTCAGAGGCACAAGAAGGGGCAAGAAAAGGCCAAACTCGGTGCAAAAGTTCGTAGTTTAAAAATCAGGTTCTCATACAGACAATGGTCAAACCACAATCTGGTTCTCATACAAAACAGGTAAAAACCCAAAAGCGCTTCAAATCATTCCAACGCTTGCAGTTTGGCTCAAACAAGGTCCAAACATTCGCCAGTGTTTTCCCCTCAGGTACAGGTACTGACTAAACCAACAAGCAGCCTTTTATAATGTCAATGATTAAATCATTGCCTCCAGCTGCACCAATCACACGGCTGAGAAGTGTTGGCAGTCAGCAGTAAAGCTGGAATGTCAGGCTGGTCAGTCTTAAAGGGATGAAAATCCCTACCCACTGTTCTAACTATGCATATCGATCTATCGTGGACAAAAATAGTATGCAATCTGCTTGAAAAATAAAACAGACTGTGAGTATATTTGTGACTGATCTATTCTTTAAACAGAGTGAAAAAAAGTCTCAATTTGTTAGAATACAATATTATATTAATAGGTTATGATGGGAATCAAGTAGACCCCAGTTTCAAAGTGAAAAGTGTCTCAGCAATCAAGGAAAGCTATTAGGTTCAAATTTCTGCCGGTGATTGCATAAATACATTTTAAATGGTCTTTCTCTATATCAAATGCAAGCTACATATAAATATTCTAACACCAAACATTTTCAAAAATCAGGACCCCACGACATTCATGTCAAGCAGGAAAAGGAGAATGTCTGCCAATCGAGCTAGAGACCTCAACTAACCCTGTATAATAACTACACTGGTTTAATGGACCAAAACTTATTAAAAACTTCAGTAAATGTGGATACCCCATAAACGCTGGATCGGAATGTCGATGCTGTCTTCCGTGGCAGAAGATTAGAAGTGTCAACCAGGCCCTCTTGTATGAGCTCCCCTGCCGAATAATCCACATGGATAATTCTATAATGTCCCACTTTTAACTAAAAGTAGTTCTTTTTTTTTCTTATTCCGAACTGGCTTACAGTACCAAGACTGAGAACCTAGGGAGAAAAACCACCTTCGGCTGGTCCGCTTGGACAGTCTGCTAATGCAACTTTATTTACATGGATAACACATTTTACAATTAACCATCTTAGTCATATAACAATGTCTATGTTTCATATTACTGATTAAGTTGCTGCGCAGATATAGCCAAGAACTGCAACACGCCATCGCTTTTTGGGTTTAGATTATTTTTAAGGTAATTAAATGATATGAGACTGCCCCAAGGATAGACCTGTCACTGCCAGCCCGATCCTGACAGGACCTTTTGGGTGCGGAAGAGAATATTGTCCTGTCTAATCCGTGGTTTATGGGGTGTCTTCATTTACCAAAGTACTGGTCACTTGAACTCGTGTTTCAATCAATTTAGTAAACATCAAGCAACAGATAATTCAACGTAATAATTGAGCAAAATCAATGTTCGGGTGCCCAATTTGTGCCTGATCGAAATCCGCAAACCAATAAATGCACCACCAAACCGGTGTGTGTGTTCTGCAAGCCAATAGATAAGCCAGCAAACCATTGTAAACCAATGCCCACAAAACCAATCGATGTGTTTAATACACCAATGTATACACCCTCAAACCAATAGATGTACTTAGAAAAACAAGTAGAGGTGTGTAGGAAGCCAATAGATGCCTTCAGAACGCCAGTAGATTTGCTATTCAACCAATGTGTATGAAAAAACAATAGAAATGCAGAAAAGGTAAATAAATCCTTGAGTGCCCCCCCATTATTTCAGAAAAATTAGCACCATAGCCTTCTTTCAGTTTTTTTTCCATTTTGTATCATGCAAAGTAATATTGGGTTTGTTCTTGGATATAGTGTGATATTATATATATTTATATCATATTATTTCCTTTTTTTTTTTTAAACATAAAGTGGATTAACGTCATATTAACATGACATTTTACACTTTCATTTAATTTCACGAGAGCCTATGAACCCACCTGAACAAATTCTGTTCAGCAATGACGTCTGCAAGAGGGGCACGGATTCCAGCTGCTTTTGAGCATTGCTTTGAGGAGCAGCAGCCAAATATGAGTCTTGTACTCATGTGAAGATTAATAGTACCGAGGAAACTTGCACCTGAGGCCTGTTTCATCAGGTTTACCACTAATCATTAACATAATGTTTCTCTTTGAGTGTAATCTTCAGTCACTTTACCTAAGGAAAAAAATATATCAGTTTGTTTACAAATGCAGAATAAAACCGCATTGACCTTGTTTTCACTTGGTTCTCCAGGCCTGACGATTCTTTAACTTGTGTTAAATTCATACGCTGCTAGTGTGTGGAGTAATTCATTAACACTGGATCCACAAGCCTTTGACATCGACAGTAGGGGGGAATAATAAGCCCCTATTTAAAAAGGAAGATTTGGCCTTTAATTATTTAAACAGGCAGTATCCCAGTAGCTCTATTTGACCTCGCATGGCTGGCAATCAGCTGGAGGGAGAACAGCTAGGGGTTGTGATCCATCTAAAAGACTTTCCCCCATGTCCTCTTTAACCCACACAAGCCTTTATTTCTCCACTGGCTTGTCGCACACAGGGAAGAGTTTCCTGCACATAGGAGAGAGTTTAATTGTGTTTGGCAGAGAGCTCTGTAGTTTTAGTATGACATGGGATGATATGGATTTTGTCAGATAGACTGCTGCATTAGAAATTCCTGAAAGCCTCTGGAACAGTCAGCTCTTAATGCACAGTGACTTAGTAGGACCAGGCACTTAGCGCAGGATGCAATGCAGGAGATGCGGGCTGGCTGTATGATTTGTGTGACTGGCGCATATGTTGTTCATAACATAATGTAAGCAGGCATTTTTCACGTGCCCATAATGCCTTATCATGTCCCCACACCCAGAGTGATAACAAATAATACAACCCCCGTTTCCTTGATTTCAGGACTTTCAAGGGCACTTGAAAGTGATTTGTCAAGGCGAAAAGGGAACTCAGAATCTGTGTCAGATTCCAGGATGAGGACTGCAACCAATGAGGATTTTTATTTTTATTTTTTGAATATAAATAAGTTTTCCATGATATTATCACGCTGTGCAAACTATGTAATCTTATATATTAAACATGCAAAGTGTACATATGCGTGCTGTATATTTATATTGATATGTTGCATTGCATTGTATTTCCTGTGTGCTCTGAGGCTGCACTGCATCGACTTGCTTAGCAAATATAATGTTAACAGGTTATGAAAGATTTTTTACTAGACCAATAGAAGAGAAAAAACATTCCTGGAGGTGTCAAATGCAATATGCTGTACAGAGCTTCAAATTACAAACTCTTTTTACAAGTACAGGAGACTGAAATCCTCACTGTCGCTGTACTAATTTCTGCTGACAGTAGACATTTTTCCTTGGTTCAATAGTAAGTGATCAGCAGGATTCTATGTTTCTGCATATTTCACAGTATTCACTCAGAGCTGAATGAAAAAGGTTGAAATATTAAATAAAAAAACTGAAAACAGCAAAGAGTTTACTGTTAGATTGACACAGGTGCTCAAAGTCGAGTAGCTATGGATATCCAGTCCCAAAATAAACTACAATTTTATACTTTACTTCAGGAAAGAGTTATTTAAGGAATTTATTCAAAACAAAAAATACAGCAAAAAAGCTACTAAACCATGTTTAGATTTGGATTTCTGTTTTAATCCGTGTGTACAGGAGGTGCAATGCTGCTTTATTTTAGTGCAAAATATATATATATAACTTTTCAATCACAGTGTAATTAGGCAATTTATCAGATAAGAAACAGCCCAGAGATTAAAGGGAAACCATTTGTGGGGTGGAATTGTTTCAAGTACAAGATGATGGATTATACACACACAGTAGGAATTAGTTTAGTACGCTTTAAATTCTGCCGTTTATTATATCATCAGAAGCACCAAAAAATGATTTTAGCACAAATAACCGAATAAGATTGAAACTGTCACAGGTGGACAGGGAAGGGGAACCTAAGTCCGGATGTGTACAAAAACCTGGAAACAGGCTGGAGTAATAGCCAGCAAACAGAAATGTCCAAGGAAATCCGTGAGTCGTGGTCGATGAGGCAGGCAAAGGGTAGATGATCGGGCAAACAACACTGAGAGGGCAATGCAAGAGGCGATGGTCGATGAAGCAGGCTGAGGGTCGATGACCAGGAAATACAAGTCAAAAGAGATCACAAGGGCGGCAAGCACTGAAATGCTACTGTGAGATAGATAAGACTGAGCATTAAATGGAAGCCACTGAGGGTTTTATATGCAGTGGAGGGAAGCAGGATACCAGTGGTGGAGATGCTGAACGAATGGGGAAGAGGACAGAATGAGTGCACATGGTGTTGTGGAATGTTGATTGAATAATAGGACCTGAAGCTGAGGAAGGGTGAAGCAATTAGAAAATGTTGATCTTTGATAGCAGACTGAGGAAGTATACAGAGGTATCTATTGCGATAACACTCATGATATGCTTGTGCACATAGAAACTTGAGAACACCTTGGCAACAACTTACATCGCTTATCAAAAAACATAATTTTTCTGAAATAAATCACTGCACAGTGAAAACAACTGAAGCCAATCATAGAGTCCAAACTTATATCTAGTATTGCATAGTTCCATTTAGAAAATAAGCTTCAGAGAGATGGAAACACCAAGCAACATATGAATAACTGATATGGTGTTGGACAGAGGAATATTGGACTATTTTCCTTCATTAAGAAGGGAGGCCTCCAGTGCTTTGAAGCAGAAGGAGGTGGAAATCTCTTCACCCCAGAACTTAACATAAATGTTCAATGATGTTTAGATCGGGTGATTGGGGAGGCAATGGAACGTGTTGAATCCTGGTCATAAAATCACTCTTGACTCCATTTAGGAGTATGTAATGGTGGGGTTATTGTCCCTCCCAATGTGGGAGCATATAGGAAACAATAGGGTTCTGCTGGTCGCCTAAAGGCATCCTTTGGCTTTCTCCAAACATAAAACCGTCCAGGTGAAGTACTATGTTATGCATTGCTGCACATTGTCCTTAGTTACAAGTGGTTTCCAAATGGCAGCCCTAACTAAAATCCGGGTACATTTTTTGTTGATAGTGGGTCACAGGAGTGCAGATTCAGTTCTGTGATACTGGGTCACAGAGGTGTAGATTCATCGTGGTGGAAATAGTTTTCTGGTTTTTAGCAACTATCCTGTTGAGTGTCCATCGATCACTTTTACTTGTGACACCGCTGTTCCTTGCGTGGCAAAAGGTGTCATGGTTTTTGCCACTGTTCCCCATGACACATATTTATTGTGGCAGTATTTCTGTCTCACACACATGCAATGTGTTGACCCTAATTACCCAAATTTTATGGATGAACAATTGTATCTCACTGACGGAATTTTGTCAAGTAAGGATAACAAATTATAACTCTTGTAACGAGATTTAAGAAAACACCCTGCATGAGGATTTTGTTGACTGAACATGGCTTCATGTTACTGTTTTTTTTAAATAAAAAATTCGGGAGTTCCATAATACATTGCTCATCTCCCTGCGAGAGATTAAATTTAACACCTAGGAATAATTTTTTGAATGTCTAGAAACATTGTCTCGTTCGTTCCATTTGGTAAACTAAGCATGGGGGAAAAAAACATATTACAAATCAGAACATTTAAAATGAAGTAAAGAGGGAAACAGATCAACCAAGCAGAACTAAGGGTTCTATTTCTATTAACCAATCTGTTGTAAATACCTATTTAACCCCGACGGGGATTGAAATTGTAAATTGAAATTGGTGGTAGATGTTTTCTTTTTCAAGCTGAAATAAGGACAATGGTATACTTTGAGCATTAGATATTCCTCCTATAATAAATGTGTTGACCCAGAACTGAAGAACATTTTCCATTCCATGAAGAACAGGAATGACACTGAATAAGACGCAACAAACTACATTAAATCTTTGCGATGTGGCATTTGTTTTTACAGGCGTTTATTCACATTTGATGCCTGACGGCGGAATGCCGAAAAAGACCTCTGACCCAAATGAGTAAGAGAACAACCTTAAGTTTCTCGGCATAAACAACAAAGGTTTTTTTTTTTTGAAAGTGATAGAATTCATAATAGCATTTCACACGGAATGCTCTAATCAACATAATTTATCATGGCCCGGAGTTGCTATGTTTGATATTACCCAGTTAACCCAAATGGAAAATGTAATGCATTAGGATGCATTAATGGGTCTTGCATTTAAATAACCTGCGCCGGTGGGTATAATTCTTATTGCCACCACCCTGCGCTTTTTTGTAAATCTGGAGAGTGACAGTCTAATTCTTTACATTGTTGTTATCATTACAAATAGTGTGAATTGCAGCTCTCCCTGCTTGGGACCACATTAAAGTCTTGTTATCCCCGCCAAAGTGCTGTGCCATGAGTAATTTTAAAATGGAAAAAAATAAATAACAGTATTAGCTGAAGCAGCATATGTTTTATCACAAAGTGGAAGCTTAAATGTAATACAGAAGAATAGAGCACATTGCATGACCTGTTTTTGAGTGTGGGGAGACAGTTTTACATTCTGAAAGTAATGACTAGTGTATTTTATAAGTATTTTAATGGTTCACTGGATTGCACTTTATATAGCAAAATCATGCTAACCAGCAAAATAGATACATAACATAAATATTTTTTGCTACCCTGGTATTGGGTCTAATGGGTCTGAGACTTTGATTCCTTACATTGGGAGGACGTTGAATGGTGGAAGAAGCAGAAAAATTAACAGAGGAAATTTCACCTCTGTGTTAGAGAGGGAAGCTGGGGCATGGATGTTACATTGGCCAAAATGGCATTAAGGGAGCATTGAAGCAGGCCCTGAATCAGTTGTAGGCCTGAACAAAACACATGGCTTTCAATTATTATTTAAATGAGTAATCAATGACAGATATCCTCAAATGTTTCAGAGGATACAAAAACTTTTGCAGGTATGTAAAAGGTATTTGATACTTATTATATAATAATATTTATAATTCTATGTATACTTACTTTTAAACACCAGATCCATGCCACATCAGGTAACTTTATGGAAACATTTTAATAGTAATATGAATAACGTAACAGATCGTAGCCTAGTTTAAAAAGAAAAAATTCTGAAAGTAAATCAACATCGCAATTAAGACAGTGAAACCTTCATTCTTGGGACTATGTGTCTTCGATATGTGTAAATAATTGCCATCAAAGAAAATTGTAGCCCTCCTCAGAGAATGCCTTTAATTAATTTAAACATGGGCAATTCTTCTTGTCTTCCTCTAGAGCTTTCACTTCCAATAGAACAATCTTTGGTTTCTGCAGCTACTGCATAATAATTTATAACATTTGATCTTTAAGTGGTGAGATGCTGTTTAAATCCTGGGGCTGGTTGACTGGCTCTGTTGGAAATCCAACACTCTTATTGTATATTAATAAAAGGCATTGCATACACCATCAAATGAGATGATAATGCATTGGAAATTGAACACTTGTAGATGTACAACTGTACCAATATTAATTGGAGAAGTTAATATTGCATTGACAGACTTTTTCTAGGACTTGCCTTGGTCTTGAATCAGTCAGAAACCCACCTTGGTCTCAACTACAAATCTGGTTAGAGGACCATGCCTGCTATTGCTAAAATGTTGACTGTATTTATTTATAAATTTTTGTGTTTTCTACTTATTTAGTAGTAAACGTAATGTTAATACTACATTCACATAACTCCTGTGAATCGACAAAATAGAAGTTAAATATACAAAAAAGTATGTAACGCTCTAAACAGTAGCCCCAGTCACTCCACTCCACTCACAAGTGAGTGCTGTGAGGTATAACGGGTTTCTATTCACTTCTCATCTATATGATATACACATGTGTGCAAGGCTAATTTACTTATTAGGTCAATTAAGCCAGTGAAATTTATCAGAAGGAAACCCGGCTAACATATAACCTACAGATTTTTGTGTGTCTGACATAGAATGCACAGCCGGTTGAGCACTTAACATGACTGCATCCTTCCCAAACAACATAAATGTTTTTTTTCTAAAGGAAATGTGTCACATTGTGGTCATATTGTCACAATTCAGAGTAAACCAATATATAATGTTGGATTCATAAGGCAGATCCACGGCAGTCAAAAATTTTAATTAAGTGCAACATCATTAAACATATCTAACTATCAACAAAGTTATCTTTTAGACAGACCTATGATCAGAGCCCCGATTTTTATCGCGTTTTCCTTAAAGCAATTTCGTTTCAGGTTTCATTTTTTTTTTTTTTTCGTTGTACTCTTTGTAACTGTTTTTTTTTTACTACCAAACTGAAATTTTAGTGTTGAAAACTGTATAAATAAATGCAAAGGGCTAAATGTTTAATTATTACGTTTAAAAAAATTTGTCTGGATTTTTTGTGATCGAGATAGAATCATGACCCTACTTATGATGTCGTCGTCTGAGGTCCCTGTTTGTTTACCGTGGGCGGCTATAGTTTAGTTTTCCATTGGCTTATATAAGGTTTTCCTGTCGGTCTTCGCTGTAGGACAGTCCCTGCAAAGCCATTCCTTTCCACCTTCCATCGATTTTTAAAATCTGTTGCTTCACAACTGTGGATTTGATTACAGCTCATAGAACCCAAATCAAACTAGCATTGGTATTAATACTGCTCTGAGGGGGCATCAATAAAGTAAATTTAATTATAGCATCTACAAAGTCTGTTCCAAAAACATGATTATATGTTATTTTTCAATGTAATCTCTGTACACCATGACACATGTATTCCATTGACGGATTTTATCATTGAAAATAATAAGAAAAAAAGCATTTGTCTGTGGAAAATCTATATTTACCTTAGTTGTTAACTCCTCCTCATAATATCAAATGATAAAAATTGCTGGAACAAAATCATGTACAAGTTTTAAGTTGATTAAAGTTAACTGGATGGATCATTCTTGTGAGATGCCAACCTGTCACAACCGATGGAGGAAGTTTAAGGCAGTGGCAGGACCTTTTGCAGGGTGGATGATTGGGGAGTGAGTTTATGGATGATTTTGACAGCTCCTCC